>JAWDJX010000048.1:0-199824 GCA_033117895.1 Extremus antarcticus | reverse complement strand
TGACGGGAACCCACTACAGGCCTAGTGTACCTTAAGTACGCTCTGACCATTGTCAGTCTTTTTGCGACCCCCCTGTACATATGTTGCGCAATCACCTCCGGTAGGCAGTGCACACTAGTACCCGAATAGGAATTTCTACGTTCACTGATTTGCTATATATCGTTCGCGGGATGTGATTGGTTGGAAGTAGATGGATTTTGGGCTGCAATCGTTTCATGACGTGCAGTTTGAGAGCTAGGCTGAACGGGGTATATGCCCCTTATGTGCAAGTGGAAGTTGAGATGAGATATGAGTAGTCGGAGTGCTTTCAATAGTAAATGTCGTCTTGAGCCATCGCAAGATCGGACAGGAAGAGCGAGGACAGGCTTGAAAGCATGGGTGAGAGATGCAGGAGATGTACGATGGTCAACCGGTCTACAATTGGGAGCAACCGCAATGGAAATCTCGATGAAGCCCGACTGCGTGCTTCTCTTCGTGATAGAGGATACCAGCGAGGACCTACTTCCTTCGCGGATGTCCAGGAGGGCGTGTAGTGTGCTGTTCGAATGGTGTTCCTCGGCTGAACGGACGCCAGGTAATTATACAGGTTGGGGCCATCCACATCACCGCTGTATCTTGAATTATTGAGCGGTTCAGCATCATCGCACGCTGCGATAGATCCTTGAGGCAGAGGTAGGTGGATTTGTCGTCCGACTCAACAGCACAGGACAAACCAAGGTGAGCGGTTCATCTATATCGTCGATTCGAGTCAAATAACGTCAACACTGCTCAAGTCCTGCGGCTTCCGGGCCAGTTCGCCACATTTTCAGCGGCCGAACGCGCCCTGGAGAATCTTAACTTCGTTTGCTCTGTTTCGCTGAACGTGTTCAGCATTGCAAGGCAATTGCGGCGTTGCCGGTAACGTCTTGGACGCGTTGTTGGTGCAGACGACGGATGACAATGGTGCGATTTTGAGCAGTCACCGAGAAAGTTGACTCGGGGCTGAGAGGGGATTCCGGGGCTACAGGTGTAGCATTAGAGGCGGAGCAACTCAGGATGCCCGTTACATTGTCGACTGAAGGGTGATCAGAACGAACGACAGCTCCGAGATCTTCGAAGCAGCATCAATCGCACGAAGGCGCCTATATCTTATCAGTAATAAGCTTGATGTTTGTATTTGCCTCGACCAGCCGCAATCCTGGAAGACGCGAACGAGGGAGCGCTGCAGGTTAGTACTGGAAGTGAGAGGAACGCGATAAGGATCGGTCAGGTAGCTTGTTGAGAGGTTGGTGGTGTCTGAGAATATTGCAGTCTCTCCTTGTTTCATGTCTCGATAGCCGGCGCCGTTTGACTCCGGCTTCTGCATGCTGCAAAGAAAGCACCCATCATCCTGACCATGCTTCGTCGACCATCGATATCTCCCGCGCCCGATTCAGCCTATCTCAGCCTCCTAGCCTCGCGCTCAGACTCGAGCAAGCACAGAATGTCGTCTTCACGGACTGTTCCAAAAATCAGTCTCTGTTATCTCCTGCTGTCCATATTCCCGCGCTTACCTGGGCCCTTGACGTTGCGGATGATGCTTCGGGTTGTGTCGTCCATGAACTCCACGCGCACTTGTGTCACACCACCACGCGAGCCTGCGCATCGTTAGAACCTCTCTTTCTCACGCACTAGAATCACCACCTCTCCTCTTCAATCACATACCAGTGCGGCCGAGAACTCTGGTGACCTTGACGAGCTTGACGGGGACCCTGCGGCTCATATTAGCATCCTGCCCCTACGAAGCACTCTTGGAGTGGCGTACTTTGCTGAATCCATCTTTGCGACTTCGTAGGGGTCGTTGTTGAGTGGTTGTTGGTCGTGATGTCGTGATTATCGTCGTCGGCGTAAGGTCGAACTTTTCGATTTCGTCGTTGAAGTTCGGCGTGCATTTCGGCGAAAGTGGGCTTTCCCGGCTTGGCGGTCATATATCTTAGCAGCATACGTACAGACAGAAGTCGACGCTCGGCACGAGCCGCAGCTCTATCTGCAAGGGCCTGCCATTGAAAACTGACCGTGACAACGATCTCTCAAATAACGATATCAACGATAAGAGGTTTGAGGGCCGCATACAGCCTCCAGCAACCCTCACGAGTGAAGGGAGATCGAGCAATCGACCGGCCGCCGAACGAACATTCAACCTTCTTCTCAACAGCGAGTGAGTCAAACCACGTGAAACTCGATCATAAAATCGAATTTTGTCAGACTCAGATCACGTCGTACGGCAGCACGAGATCGAATCGCACGGCAGAGAACAAGCAGTGCCAGCAAACCCACGACGACAAGCTCTCCAAACATGGATTTGATGCATAGGTATGTGAGCGTCCTGATCTGACCATTTGGATCCCCATTCGATCATGGAGAACAAAATTGACACTACCGGCAGCCTCAATGATCGTCTGCTTTTCGCAGTACCCAAGAAAGGACGGCTTCACCAACCCTGCCTCGATCTACTATCGGGCTCCGACATCCAGTTTCACCGCCACAACCGACTAGATATCGCCCTGGTCCACAACCTACCTCTCGCGTTGATCTTCCTCCCAGCTGCAGACATCCCTACATTCGTTGGCGAGGGGCGTGTTGACCTCGGAATCACTGGTCGAGATCAGGTAGCCGAACATGAAGCCGACACGCCACCTACCGACACCACGGGAGTCGTCGATATCATGGATCTTGGCTTCGGAAAGTGCAAATTGCAGGTGCAAGTGCCCGAGAAGGGCGAAATTCAGACGGCTGAACAGCTCGTTGGAAAGACCGTGGTGACGAGCTTTACAGCGCTCTCGAAGGCTTACTTCAAAGCGATGGAAGTACAGTCACTGAAATCGGCAGCTCAAGTGAATGGCGACGCGGAGAACGATGCAAAAGCGCTCCAAACCACTATTAAGTTCATTGGGGGCAGTGTGGAGGCAGCCTGTGCTCTTGGCGTTGCGGACGGCATCGTCGACTTGGTCGGTACGTTGCGCCCCCTCTCCGAGAACAGCTCAGCGACGATGCTAATACAGTGAAGAATCTGGCGAGACGATGCGAGCCGCAGGCCTGAAAGCGATCGATACCGTCGTCGAGTCGACTGCTATCCTCATCAGCTCAAAACATCCATCAGATCCAAAGCTCGTCGAGAAAGTGACGAACAGGATCAAGGGAGTGATCACCGCGCAGAGATACGTTTTGTGCACGTATAATGTGTCACGGGCACTGTTGGCCAAGGCTTCTCAAATCACACCAGGCAAGCGAGCCCCTACAGTCACCGCTCTCGAAGATGCGGACTGGGTGGCAGTACAAGCTATGGTCGAACGTAAGCAGGTGGCAAATGTTATGGACGAGTTGGCTGAGATGGGTGCTACGGATATTTTGGTGACGAAGATCGATAACTCGCGGACGACCTGGTAGATTGTGGCTGCTCTCGAGGAGGAGACTACGGATGATGCGACTACACCTCATGATATTACATAGAGCTATACAACGAGAACCGTCGAGAGGCGGCTGAATGGTCTGGTCGACACTTCCGATTCTCTTTACCAACGTTGATTTCCAAAACATGACGTCGACCTCTATATTCGCTCCTTCCTATCTCGGAGATGGCGCCGACTCCACATTTCAATGGCGTCAAGACAATCTCGAGAAAATAGAAATTCTGTCCTTCTCGAACTTCACACATCTTCTCCATACCTTCATCAAGCCGTACAGATGCCTGAGACCAAATACTTCGAGCGGGAGATAACGCTCTCGCCACAATCGGAGCCCGCTGGCTCGAAATTCCCGGCCAAACTCGCATACTGGACGTTCGGCGATGTATCGAATCCAGCCGTGTTGTTACCCAGTTGCTATGGAGGATCTCTAGAAACGACTACACCGTTTCTATACTCCGACGCACACGCTTCTGATCCCATACTCTCCCCATCAAAATACTTCGTCATAGTCACCGGGTTGCTGGTAAGCACTGATGGGTAAAAGAGGTTTCCCGAGATACGATCCAACTCTGTGTAGTGCTCTGAGACCTTTTGAGCTCTTCTACATCTCCGAGACACTTGCTAACCCTGATACCGTTCTTTTCTGTAGGGAGGCGGCGAAAGCTCTTCCCCGGTCAACACCGCAGCGCCATTGGACGGACCCAACTTTCCCCACATGACCTATGAGGATAACATTAGACTCCAATATGCCCTCTGCGAGAGTCTGGGCGTCAAGAAGCTGTTCACCTACATTGGCTTCAGCATGGGCGGCCAGCAAGCCTACCATATGGCCACCCTCTACCCGGATTTCGTAGAGAATATGGTCTGCTTAGCCGGAAGTGCCCGGACGAGCTGGCATAACTGGAGCTTTCTGGAAGGACCGAAGCATGCTCTCATCACGGCCGTCGACTTTGAGGACGGGCACTACAAGCAGCCGGCGAAGCAGGGTGTCAAAGCTTTCTTCAGGGTCTACTCTACCTGGGCGCTGTCACAGGAGTGGTTCAGAGAGAAGTGCTGGGAGGAAGTCGGCTCTAAGTCTGCTCCGGAGTACTTAGAGGCGAATTGGTCTGGTGGGCCGGGTGTAGATGCGAATGGTTTGCTGGCTTTGTTGTGGACGTGGCAGAATGGGAACATTTGTTTGTACTACACTGAGGATGAGAATGATCTGGCCAAGACGTTGGGCAGGATCAAGGCAAGGTGCTTAGTCATGCCAGCGAGAACGGACATGTACTTCCCGCCGGAGGACAACGAGGAGGAGGTCAAGCATCTGAAGCATGGCGAGTTTAGGTGCATTGAAACCCCTTGGGGCCACCTTGCTGGCGGTGGGAGCGGACGGAAGGCGGATACGGAGTACATTATCAAGGAGATCAAGAGTTTCTTGCAGATATGAGATAGAACTGCAACGAAGGGCACGAGTTTGACTTGTGAGACGATACGACAAGTAAGTGCTCTGAAGCAAGCGAATAGGCTTTTTGCGCTCACACAGGTATCCAAATGGTTGCCACAACCTCTTGCTAGAGTCAAGTGAACATTCACTTGGTGCCAAGAGCAGCTAGCGTTTGCATATGACGGCAATCTTTTCACCACACGCAAATTTCCTCACCTCACATGCACTCATCGACACCGAATGTCTACGCCAACAATGGCAGACCAAGGCCGCGAGATGGGGTTGCAGCACAGAGAAGACAACGGCGAGTCTTGCAAGGAGGGTGACGAGGACGAAAAGCAGATGGAGGAGATGTTCCAGCAGATTCAGGGAACCATCATCGATGCCGGACTACGAAAGCTGGACAAGCAGACACGCAAGAACCAGGTCCAGGAATACATCGCTCCCAAGAAGAAAGTCACCGCCGAAGCGATACAAGCAGCATCCACACCCATGGTCGCTCTTCTTGAGGGACCCAGTTTCCAGACCTACAAGCCTGATGTACTCGAGCACAAGATCCTGAACTCTCTCCGCAAACGCCTTGACTCAGGTGCTGGCGTCGTCCTTAACGGTCGCACGGCAGAGCACTTCCGCATCAGCTACGACCCATCCCCCACCGACATTACGAGCTTCCGGCAGCACTTGCACAAGACTCTATCAGTCAGCGATGGTTTCAAGACTCTAGAAGCTCTTCTACTGCCAGTCGTAAAAGCGAACGACACGCTGTTTCCAGAGCTCAAGAAAGTCACCAAGAAGAGTTGTCGACGGCTGGACGAGCGCTCCTACCGTTCTTTCTGGCTCCATCACCAGAAGACCTACAACACAATCCATCCGATCTCCTGGGACAAGCGCGAAGAAGAAATCGCCACTATCGTGCAGGTCCTCCGCACACATTGTGACCGGGTCGAGCCTAAATCGCTGCTGTTGCGCGATCCCGACACGCTGGTTGAGCATACGTATGAGGACGGCGTCCATGCTCTGACTGTGAAGTGTCCTCACGAGTGGAGCTTGTACGCCACGGAGCGCGGGCTTGGTAACAAATTAAGGGCTTGCTTCGCAGAATCCGAGCGTTCGACGGAGGACTATGAGAACCTCGTCGAGCGCGAGCTATACCGGTTCAAGCAGTTCAACCAGAGCGCTGTGTATGGGCCTCAGGGCGAAGAAGGTGCGGCCAAGGCAAGCGTGGGGGTACGTCGCAGGAAGTGATTCGGGCGGAGAGGCGGTGCTGAGCTGGAAGAGGATCAACGGTATGACTAGGCTGTTGGCGTAGAGGTTTGTAGACTGGCACAGTTAGCACAAAATTGAATTGTATCAAGTGAGGCCACCTGCGTCACATCGTGAGCCTTCATTATTGTGGTGTTCCGCTTGCGTTCTATGACTTGGTACGCCACCAGCCGGAAAGGGCGGCTGAGCGCACCGATGGCAATGAGCAACGAAGCAGTATGCATGACATCCAGCAACAGATTGAGGCAGTGACGGTCGACTCTCAAAAGAAGAAGAAGAAGAAGCGGAGGGGAGGAAAGCGGCGTAATCTCAAGCAGAAAGCCGCTGCTCTTGCTTCTACCCTGGGTGACCTGGTGATTACTGGAGATGCCGGAACCCAAGAAAACGTCAACACCATCGCAACAGGAGAAGCCAGACGGCAGAGTGCGCCCAGCATGGTTGAGTCCCAGCAGAAGCACAGAGTGACCAAGAGAGGAAGGAAAGAAGGCCATCAAACCTACTACCGCTCATATCAACGAACACAGTACCACAGAAGTGCAAAGCACACCTATCCTGGTTGTCCTCGCCGGCCCAGACTTCAAAACCTACAATCCAGAAGATCTGGCAGATGAAATCCTGTGCACCATCGACGATCGACTAGAGGACCACCCCGATATGCTCCTCCGCGGCCGCACGTTGGATCACTTTCGTATCAACTACGACCCGTCTTGCCCACTCACCGACCTCACAAGCATCAGACGCCACATGTACGACGTCATGCTCATTAGAGACAACTTCCAATCTCTGGACCTTCTGCTTCGACCTGTCGTCATGTCCAACCCAGAGGCATTTCCGGAGGCCTACGAAGTCAAGTGGACCAGCAGAAAGGACCGCAAGTTGAATGCCCGTACATACAACTCTCAGTGGAGTTCTAACGATGCCCTCCTGAAGACGATCCACCCCGTCTCATGGTCCAAACGTGAGGAGGTGATGAAGACCATCGTCGACGACTTTCGACTCCAATGTTAGAGGCTCGATCCACAGTCGCTTCTTCTGCGATACCCAGGGAGCCTGGTACCTAGTTCGCCGGAGGAGATCGAAGCGGGTGTGGATGGTGATAAGGTGCACCTTATCAGGAAGTGCAGCCTCTATAATACGGAGTCTGGCTTTGCCAAAAGGTTGCGAGACTGCTTCGTGACGAATAACGGCTCTATCGAGCAGTATGAGGATCTGCTTGAGCGTGCGATGTACGTGTTCAAGCTCGCGAACATCTTTGGCCCGAAGGGTCACAGTCATGATGTTGCGGCTTGAAGAGCGGATACTTGGGAGGAAGTCGCAAGGATGGTTCTCGGAGGAGGCACACACCATGTAGCTAAGTACTGGTAGGGAGGGTCCGCAAGCCTGTACCGATACTGCCACTATATTCAGCAGCCGGACGTAGCAACGCATATGACACTTACTCGTTCATGTCGCGGTTCAGCTTGACATGTGATACGCCAAGAAGTAAACGCGTCGCACGGGCATCGTCCACTTCCATCCAACCTGACTTCATGAAACCTTCTCCAAACTCTTCAACATTTTGTTCGTCATCGCGTCGTCCTGTTCATCATGGCGGATCACGACCATTCTGGAGAGGCGCTTCAGCCAAACGACACAAGCAAACATCTGACAAGCGGCGAAAGATCCGAAAACATCGCAGAGCAGCAAGGCAGCAGCGAGCAAGTGAAGGACATGAATGCCGTGTGCCACCAGATGGGCGCAACTGTTCTCGACACAGAGGCAGGAAAGTCGATTCTTCAACAGGATGCGACCGCGCAGATGGATGAAGCAAGCACAAAACCCACTCTTGCCCTGATGTACCTCGCCCGTTCAGGCTTCGAACCTCACACCCCAGAGGTCCTCATGGAAAAAATCCTGTCCTCGATCCGTGACAGGTGCGCGCGTGACAACCGTCCTCTGAAGAACATCCGCGGCCGCACACCGGATTACTTCCGCATCAACTACGACCCAGACGCTACAGACATCACCAGCATACAACGCCACTTGAGCGACCATGTGCTGAACCAGGCGTTCGCTGAGAGTCCGGATTATGAGAAATTGGATGTCCGCATATGCCAACCTCTGATCAACTCAAACTGGGCCGTGTTGCTGAAGTACAAGAAGCTTGGAAGTGTCGGCAAGTATCCTCCTCACAAGCTTTGGGAGACCGAGTATCGTTCCTGCTAGGACCACCACAAGCACGCCTTCGACAAGATCCACCCGATATCATGGTTCAGCCGCGAGGAAGCCATCGCCACCGTGGTGGAATCTGCTCGTTCTCGCTGTTCCAAGGTCGATCCGGAGTCCTTTCTCCTCACTGATCCAGGCTACCTTGTGGGAGCCGATGCCACATGGACCCCAGAAGAACTCGAGCATGTTCGCGAGTGGAGCCTTTACGACACAGAGCTTGGTTTCGGTGCGAAGGTGCGGGTCTGCTTCGAGAGGGACGATCCCACGGTGGAGCAGTACGAGGAACTGATCGAGCGGACCATGTACCAGTTCAGGGTGAAGAATAAAGAGGCTGTGTATGGTCCGAAGCAAGAGGCTGAGTACAGCGCGAACCGGCGGGTGCGGAAGAGGGTGCTGCGACACGTCGAGCGTGATCAGAGGCGGTCGCTGGGCGATTAGATGCGGCACAGCTCATGTGTGCGGCATTGCATGGGAGGTTTGCAGGCCCAGCGTTGACGCCAGGCGCCAAAGGTGTACGGAGGAGAAGGCAGCATCATAGCGCACAGCGTTCGCAGCCTCTGATGAAGTGTAGAAGACTCATTGTACTGCACACGAGATGCGTAGTGAGCAGACAGTGGTGTAAATGCAAATGGCACTTACATCGACATCAAAAACAATCAATTGGGCTGTCCACCTACCTACCACCCCCCTTCCCCCCAAACCCCCCACTATCATCCGTATGCCCCTTCCCCTTCCTCCCCTTCTGCTGCGCGTGCTCATGCTTCCGCAACTCCTCCGGCACCCTCGAAATCTCGCTCTTACTAATCATCTGCTTCAAATCATACATGACATCTGCATCCTCGTTCCCCAAAAACGTAATCGCCACACCCTGCTTCCCCGCACGACCGGTACGTCCAATCCGATGCGTATAGCTCTCAATATTCGTCGACATGTTGAAATTAATCACCACACTCACATCCGGCACATCGATACCGCGACCAGCCAGATCCGTAGCAACAAGGATATCGATGCTACCGTTTCGTAAAGCGGCGAGGGCAGCTTCACGCTGATCTTGCGTTTTGCTTCCGTGGAGCGTGATGGCGCTGTGGCCCATCCGCTGTATATCCCGCGCCACGACGTCGCAGTTGCGCTTGATGTTGACGAAGATGATGATGGGCGGTTTGAACTCGCGGGAGTGCAGGATCTCGCTAATGCGCTTCTTACGCTTGTCTTCACCCTGTATGAACTCGACGCGCTGTTCAACGGTATCGACGGCTTCTCCGATGTTGCCGATGGTGACGATGGCGGGGCGGCGGAGGTATTTGCGTGCGATGCGCTCGACGGCGGGAGGCATGGTGGCTGTGTACATCATGGTTTGGCGGTAGCGGTCTTTGCCGCCGAAATGCTGGGACATCACCACCGCATTTTCGGCGTCATCGGTGTCGGGTTTCTCGTTGTTGACGGGGAGGGCGTCGAGGATCTTGTTGACGGGTTCTTCGAAGCCGAGGTCGATCATGCGGTCGGCTTCGTCCATGATTACGTAGCAACACTGAGATAGGACGAGGACGCGACGCTCGATGCAGTCGACTAGACGACCGGGGGTGGCGATGATAATTTCGGCGCCGTCTCGCATGTTGAAGCTTTGCTCTTCTATGGAGTGCCCCCCAACGAGAGACACGCAAGTGAAACCGAGCGGTGTGGCGAACTTCTTGGCTTCGAGCTCAATCTGCTGGGCCAACTCACGTGTAGGCGCCAGAATGATGGCATATGGTCCGTCGTTCTTGGTCATCTCATCCAGTTTTGGCAACTCAGAGATGTACACGAGTAGTGGCAGCAGGAAAGCAGCAGTCTTTCCTGAGCCGGTAACAGCCACACCAATCAGATCTCGTGACTGAAGTGCAATAGGGATAGCTGCTCGCTGAACGGCGGATGGCTCTGTGTATCCAACCGAATCAACAATATCCATAAGTCGCTTCGGCAAATGTGCCTCTTCCCAGGTCCGCATGGGATTCGGTATGCTGCCGCCTTTAGTCGCGATATTGAAATCCTCCTTGAAGATACGCCAGTCACGCTCACGCATCTGCTCGAGTTTCTTCTCGCTCCAGTGCTTGTCGATGCCGTTCCTGCCGCCTTCCTCGCGCCTCCTCCGCTCCATCTCCAGGATCTCCAGAGCCCGCTCTCGGCCCGCCTCAGGATCTCTCTCTTCAATAGCGCGAGCATAAGCTTTGGCCATGGTGTCGTTGGTATCATCTGCAAACCCACCCAACCTGCCACGGCCGAACAAGCTCGTACCTTCCGCACGAGTCTGATATAGCGGATTGTAGTCCGGGCTGGTATCTTCCTCGGTATTCCACTCGAAGTTGAACTTCTTCTCTGTAGTCCTCTTCCGCTTCTTCTTCGCGCTAAAGGTAGACGTGTTGGTGTCTGCACCCATGTAGCGGTGCTTAATCATCTCTGCCTCGACACCTTGCTCGGATGCCTTCTTCGATGATTTGGGTCCATCAACAATCGCGACTGACTTCGGGGGAGGTGGCGGCGCCATATCGTAGCCCTTATTCGGTAGAGATCGCATCGATGATGGGCCAGTGGGTACCTGACCGTTCCTGCCACCCCGCGGGCCAGTCGGAGGTCCTCGATGTCCGTTTGGTTGCGCATGAGAGCGTGGAGGTGGCGGTGGAGGAACGTGGTTGTTCGCTCTCTCCGACTGCTCCTTGTGCTTCGACGCTGCCACTTCCTTCTCGCGCTTCTCGAGTGCTATGCGTTCTCGTTCCTTCTTTGACAGGAACTTCGGTTTGGACGCTGCATCGTCGGCGGCCTTCTTCTTCGCCAGTAGCTCTTCGATACTGAGTGGCGCAGCTTTTGGTGTGCCAGCGCCCCATCCAAGCTTCCGCTTCTTCGCACCAGACTCTGTCCCGTTCACATCGCTGGGTGGTGGAGGCGGTATTGAGTCTGACGGGGGTGGAGGCGGCGGGGCGTCGGAACTCGGCGGTGGTGGCGGAGGGGGCAGCCAGTATCCGTTCTCCATGATCAATATCCTCTTCGTGCAGATGTGGTTCTGATCTGGAGAGGTTCGAACTTCGTTAAGTCGGAGAAAGAAGGCTAGCCGGATACGGCAGACACGTGAAAGTCAATTTAAGGTATTAAGCTAGACACTACCTCACGTTCGCCTTCACGCATGGTCTTCATCTGCACCTACAACTCCAGCATCAATCCTTGTTGCAGGCAAAGTATCTTGCGTCTCACGCACGGTCAATATGCAGTTTCCCTCGAACTTCAGCACTCAGGTCTATGAATAGCGAGCCCTTGGCACCCCCCATGCTGGTTGGTTTAAGGGGACGCTACAGCGGATGATCTGCAACATGGGTTTCACAACACCCACCACTGCCAACCTTCCGGTTGTCTATATTGTGTGATGTCCCTACCGGACCTCCGGCCCTATCTTTATTACGCGTTGTTTCCTTCGAACTCCAGTATGTGCGCCGAACCACGCGAGAACTGATCGGCTTAACAGCACCTAGTATGTTTCGCCTACTAAAGCGGTCTCACGCGCCGCAAGAGCCCAGTGAGCAACGTTCAGCCAGGCCAATCAGCCCGGATCGCAAACCTCAATTGCAACAGCGGGAAGTGCTGGCTCGGAATGATAGCAACGACGTCAACGACACCTCAACTTCGGGAACACCAAGCGAGACCATCGAGGAGCGCAAAACTCAGACTTCACTGACAAACGAGAGGAAGAATGACCGAGGACTCCTGCTTTGGTGGCCTGAGCTGGCTGCAATGACCCTCAGCATTGCATGTCTGGCGGCCGTCATCATCGTATTGCTCCGAATCGATGGGACGCCGCTACAAAGATGGAGTATGCCCTGGCACGTGAAGCCCAATACCCTTGTCTCCATCTTGATCACGGCCTCCAGGGTGTTCATGCTTTCTGTACTGGTAGAAGGCGTGAGTCATTTGAAGTGGGTGTATTTCGAGCGGAGCCCGCGTCAGCTCACGGACTTTCAAGCATTTGATGAAGCGAGCCGGGGTGAATGGGGTGTGCACTGCAGTTGATTGTCAAGATCCGATGGCGAGCCATGGTAGCCTCAATTGGCGCACTGCTCATAATATTGACGCTGGCTATGGACCCTCTCGCACAGCAGCTGGTGTCGTATGAGTTACAGACGGCGCCCGGGCCCGGCGCAACCATTGGCTCGGCACGCATCTACGGCTCTCTTGCTCAGTCTGGTACCACCCACGTATCCGGTACGTATAGCGGCATGGATTTCGACCTCAGAGAATTACTGTACTAATACGGCATAGCTGACAGTGGGACAAACTTCGCGCTCGTCGAAGCAGCGCTAGTAGCGCTGTTCACTCGGGATGAAACAATGGAATTCTCTTGCAAATCCGGAAACTGTACGTGGCCGACTTTCCGCACGCTTAAACTATGCAGCCACTGCGAAGATGTTAGCTCGACGATCGAAAAGGAGTGCACGACATATACTTCACATGATCTGAAACACGCACCGGAACAGGACTGCAATTACACCACACCCCTTGGTGCCAGGCTCAAAGCCAGCTCTCAGTGTGGCGAGCTTGGCCATTACCGTACGTTGTGGAGGACAGCAACGGGCTTCAGCGCTTCGCCTGGTGCGACCGTGGTCAACGTATCGGCGATATTCTTTCCATATGACTCCGAAACGTCCTTGGACACGACTCTGGGCTGCCCACTTCCGAATCACAAAGCCTGGGATTGCACCATATCGTGGTGCGCGAAGACATACTCTGCCAGTGCCAGCACTGATGGTCGCTTGCAGGACGTGCCAGCATTCACCGAGCTGTTATCGATACTGGCCTTCGATGATCCAGATATGGACTGTTACACTCACCCCGGGTATTCATATGGCTCTTACTACCGGTCAAACGAAGGTGCAGTCCTCCTATCAGCCGCCTTTACCCCATCCGAGATGCCCCAAACTTTCACGTGCCCTGACACAAACCTTTTCAAAAATTCCGCCACCGCGTTTTGGATCAACAGCGCCGATATGCTCCTTTTCGCCGGCGAGCTGCAGCCCTTCTTCAGGGGCGGAATCATCAACGGCCAAGAGACAAGTAATAACGCAATGAACCATCCTGCCGCCACCGCAAGTATGCAGGCCATGTACAAAATCAACGGCGGCAACTTCTCGATGACTATGGAGAGCCTGGCGACCTCCATGACAAACTTCATCCGCCAAGGTCCCAACAGCACTGCCGTCCTCGGGCATGAGCACTACACGACCACCCACATACGGATCAACTGGCCCTGGCTATGCTTTCCAGCAGGCCTCGTCGTCGTTGCTGTTGTTTTCTTGATCGCTGCTATTATCTCCTCTCATACGAGCAGCAAAACCGGGTGGAAATCTTCGAGCTTGGCCATTCTGTTCCATGGACTCGATGGGTGGATTGAGCAGGAGGTCCGGGATCATCGTAGTACGCGTGGTATGCAGATGGCAGCCAAGGATATGTGGGCTAAGCTGTCGGAAGGCGATGATGGCAATCTTAAGCTGACGAGGACTCGGATGTAGACTGCACTGGCTCATAGGACTTAATGTGATATTGGGATCCGCACTGATGTCTATGATTTCAGATCTTTCCCAACAAGCGCTCGTACTGCTTTGCGATCTCCTCATACGCTCGTGCGCATTCCCGCTGAGCATCAATAGCCGCTTGCAGCGCACCTCTCAACGCCGAAAGGTCTGGTCCAACAGCCACGGCTTCAACGTGGGCATCTTTGCGCTGAGCGAGCTGGGCAGCAGCCTCGACCTCGCTCAGGCCACGGACTGGAGATGTGAGCTGCTTGAGCATCGATTGCGCGCCTCGCTCGTCGGCGGCCTTTACCATCTCCCGATCCTTCAGACCCTGCCATACCACAAACTCATTAGTAGAAGCTCCCAGTGCACGGGCGATGTCCTTTCATACCAGTAATTGACCGTACATAAGCAGAACAAATATCGTCGGCACGACAAACGCGATCAAAACTGCTCGATTTCCTTCGGCCCCCGCGGAGAGCGGCAGATTATGTTCCCAGCTGCTCCCAAGATACGTTCCTAGACCAACGATGAACAGTGTGATGCTCATGATCACCACTTCGAACGGCGCCTGCAATATCTGATGCGCCACTATTGAGCTTCGCAGATCCTGCGTCTGAGTCCTGTCGTTCCAATATGTCCCGTTGGCAAGCCACATCCGGAGATCTTTCGTCTCGATTTGCCCTCCGAACGAGGACTGTTGCAGGCCGGAGAAGAAGACGGACATGAGCGACATGACCAAGGACATGACGAAGCTGACTCGCGCAATGTAATGACAGTTTTCGAGCCCTGGTAATTGCAGAGCTGTCACGCCGCAGGACGCGACCAAGGCACCCTCCATATGGTCAACGCCGTGTCATTCATCAGGAGGGTTGTACCCACGATAATAGCAATCATCCCGCACACACTCAACTGGCTGACCCTCCAGCTCTCGACGTGCGCATCGTCGCCCCGGTTGATCAGTTCTTCATGCTCCTCCAGCTCTTTCGTATCAATCGTTATCCAGGGCTTCCATCGCACACTTTTCCCGAAGCGCCGCTCGGCATAGTCGGTGGTGACGTGGGCGGTTGAGCCTCTGTTCATCACATATCTGAAGGCCAGCAGCGCGCGACCTGCGACACGAGCTGGGAAGCCGAGGAAGGAGAAGAGCTCGATTGTGTCGATCATTGCGTAGGAAGCTGGAAGGACATATATAGGCCCGGAGTTGTAGCAATGGAAAACGGTGAAGATGGGAGACGAGGTAAGAGATGTTTCAAACTACCTGCGTTCAATACACCCACTGTGTAGCAAGACGTAGCTCACCGGAGCCGCTCGCCATTTTGAGTACTGTTTCGTGCCGCTGCTAGTAGGACATGGGGATGGAGGTATACCCTGTATATCCGTTAAGGCTGAAATGCGAGCAAAGCGCGCTACATCCAAAGAGGCAGGTGCGAAAGTCAAATCCGACTCCACCTGCGCTCCCTATTACTTCTTACATTCACTTGCAAAGAACATATCAACTCGATCAGTTTTGATTTCTAACAATGCTGCTTGGGGGCTCATCTTGACTGACGATTCCGCGTCTTCGGAGTCCTACGATGTGGTTCCTGCAAGCCACTCATGCTAGCGCAACCTGGGCGTTAACGACAGTCGAGCTGGCGTGTAACGGAACTTGCTCTGGAGACTATGTTCTCAACATAGCGCCTATCTGCCTGGAGTGAGGTGCAAAGTATGGCGTACCCGCTGGCAGCACGGCTCACTACCTTCCTCCTTACTGTCTTCAGCCTCATCAAGCAAGTTGTAGCACAAGCTCCCGTCTCAGACCTTGCTCAGTACCCAAGTGGTTCATCAAGTATCGCAGTGGCTGCTACTACGCCATCCAATGCGAGAACGACGATTTGCCCTCCTGGAGGCGACTAGCTGGCCACGGAATCGAGCACATAGCTCGAGAGCACGCAGCTGGTCAACGCAAACTCCAATGCCGAGACTTGCACCTCGATGGTATCACGGCCGATCGCGAACCGTCACACTACCAGCGGGAGTCATGGAATTGGCGGACTTGTGGTCTGGTAAAGGGCGGCATGCTGTACAACAACTTGTATGATCCTCGGGCTCCGCTAATTAATGCCAAAAAGGTTGTGGAGGCGAGTGCGTCGGCATTCGCTGACCTGCCTCCAGCTTTGCGGACTCTACTGGCGAACAGGTACGGGTTCGGCACTGCCGGACACACCGTTGCTACTTTGGCCGCGTTTTGCCAGATCGCCGAAGGCTTCCCTGATGCCGCGTATTTCTGTGAAGTTCGACACTAAGGAATTGCTTGAAAAGTACGCCAAGCTCAAGAATTGCCTAGACGAGAAGACGAATCTTGTTACGATGCCCATAATAAATGGCAAAACCATCACAGAACTCGACACTCTCTACGTGGGTGCACATACGTGGGAAGGTGGTGGTCGCGAAGTCTTCACGCCGTGCTCACTCTTCATCCGGACCTTGGTTTACCGCGTCGGGTTCACTTACGCCGAACTGCTGGCAAGCTCTCATTGCTACCTCACTGAAGCAAAATGGGCGGCATGTTTCGAAGTTTCTTTCTCGCACGCCGTAGATGCAGCAACTCCGGAAGCTACCATTATCGATGAAGTCCAGATAGCGACGAAAGCCTGCTTCTTTCACAAGCAAGACTGCGATCTCCGACTTTGGCTTCACCGCTTTGGCGACCACCTGGCATCCTTAGTCGGAGGTCGAACCATAGCATCACTGGTAAGCCTGGGCTCTACTTCTGGCAGCTGGGTAGCAACTACTTCTGCAGCCGTCGCAGATCCAAAACCTGTGGCAGGCTACACATCGGCCGCTTTGGGCTACCCACGAGGTTGGAGAGCTCACATGGAAGCTTGCAGTAGCCCAGCTACCGGCCCTGCAAGTATTTGCTTGAAACACCAGTCCATCTTCCAGAGCTTCCAGCCACATGTACTGCAGGACGTCTCGTGGCAGCTCATCGCTGGCACTCTCAGCGTTGTTGTCCTCATCTTCAAGTTTGAGCTCCGTATTGCGCTCGGGTTCGGGTACTTCCAGCCTCCTGCTGAATGGATTAGCCGCTTGTGTCTGGCCTCGGGCACCATCGCTGTGCTCATCGACTTCCAGATACCCATCTATGCATGGCAGAATGGTAGCAGATGGAGTCTTGTGCACGCTTCACTCATGTTGCTGCTAGAGATTGCTTTTTTGGTCCCACGCTTCGTGTGGCACGATCTTTCAGAATCGTCAGCAATCTGGCAATTCTGGCTAACAGATGCGTGTGTTTGGTTGCACTGTCTACTGAGCGCTCTATTTTCTGTGCATCTGTCGAAGGCCTGCGAGTACCCATTCGTCGGCTGGTTCTGGCTCTCAGCATGGCTGTTCGCGTTTGCTTCCTGCGGTGCTGGGTACCTAGGGCCTATACCGGCCAAGCAGTTGTACGTTGATCCTCTTCCCGTTGCGCTTGGTACACCTGCTTCGGCAGGAAAGTGATGGTAGATGGTGATCATCGATATCGCATCGTAAAGCATGAACTATCATAATACAGATATACATTTACATGAAAATAACCATAGACAACGATCTTAGATATGCACTTCGTGCTTACAGCTGCGCCCTCAACGGGATGTCCTTCCACGCCTCATCAAAGCCAGCCGACCTCACCCAGTGTGCCACGCCGTCAAACTTCTCGGTATTCTCCACTGAGTCGATCGCCATATGGCCCATCTGCAACCAGTCATCATGCTTGATCCTGAATTCATCCTTGTGCTCGTACGGCTTGCAGATCTTCTGGCCGTGTGCAAGTGCTCTGACGAGCTTCGAAGCGTGGCCTTCATCGTAGAAGTCGCACACTCGATCTTGTATGCGGTCCCAGCCAGAAGGACGCTTAGGCTTGTAATCCCGAATCTCATCGAGGCGGATGTCTGGACACTTGCGCGAGGCGTACATGGCGAGGTCCAACCTCACTTTCCATTCCAAGAGACGAACTTTGTTCTCTGTACTGAGCCAGGCCTGCTTGAAGAAAGCTGGAAAGAAGATGGAGGAGTTGACACAGTGCCTGGTCAGATGCGTATCAGTCGTCTCCCACTGTTTGTTGCACGATGTAATACTCACATATAGTAGAAGTCGAACATCACCATGTTCGGAGGATGTTGGGCGCCTGCCGTATAATAACATACAGCATTCGTCATCTCCGCCGTCTTCTCGTCCAGTTCTTCAGCTTTGACGTGGTACTGGGCTGCAAGCTCGGTCATTCGGTCGCCAGCTCTGGGAATGATGCCGTCGTATATTTTGTTGCCATCATCCCAGTGAGGCGCGCTGCGCAGACCTTCATCTTCGTGGATCGTATCGAGCAGCTGTACAATGGTCTTCGATGATGTATCGTCATATTGCTTAGCAGCTTTCTCGGCCGGCAGGAGGAGTTTCCCAATTTGGTCGTCATGGCAGGCTGCTTGAGCAAGAGCTTCAGCTACAATAGCAGGCTGACGGAACTCAACACCGTAGCCTAGGTGAATCAAAGGATGCAAGAAGCCAGCGAACATCCTGACAAACATGGCTTCCGCACGATCGTCCCCAGCAAAGACATACTTCTGCAGCACCTCTTGCCAGCTGCTCCTATCGATCTCGTCCCGGAAGAACTGCAAAAACGTGTGGTAGTTGTCCCTGGGGGTGAGGTTGTTCAAGAACCCAATGGGATCACTCAACTCCTTGAGGATCTTCTCGTCAACGGCAGGCTGTGCGCGCTGATATCCTTCGTTCGTCTCATAGTTTTTCTGGATCTGCTCGGCCGAAGCGTTTAACGCCCAGATGCACAGAAGATGATGAGCAATATGGTTGTGCAAACCTCCAGGTCGAAAGAAGATGTGATAACGATCGTGGTTTCTCGTGAGCAGTTCTGATGTTCGCTGAGTCTGCTCCTTGGTAATGCCCTCGCGATAGTACTCAGGCAACTGATCTGTACGAAGCTGGACCTTGCTTGACGTCGCCATGGTTCGTAGTGCTGTAGGTCGGATGCTCCTTGTGATTGCAAGGCTCCAAGATCGCAGCGTGTGGCGAGTACTTTCAAATGCTCACAGCAGTTCAGTCTCTGATACACCAGATCAAGAACACGTCACGTTTCTCGACTCGCCCCTTCGCTCCGCTCTGAGAAATCGATCGTCCGACCAAATTAGAGGCCAATCAAACGAAACCCTCGTTGTTGTCACGCTGGTATGGAGCGTCAAAGTGGCAAGAAGCTCCGCTCCGCTTCAGGATGTGGGGTAAGGTTGTTCCGAGGGTTCGGAGTTCTGAATTAGGTGTTCCGGTTATCCGGGTTTGTCTCTATTGATCGATGAACAAGATCTGATTGATAAGCGTGCGATCGAGGAAGCGAACGAGATGTTTGACGGATACTCAGGATGTGCTAGCCGTCGGTTTCGATAAAGTTGCGAGTCTCGCGCACTCCTCTCGGCGCCGAAAGTCATTGTCGTCAATCAGAAAACCCTATGAGTCAGGGCATCTGGCACCTCTCTTCCATCAGGCACACATGCTGTCTGGAAGATCCCGTCGCAGATTGTCGATGAGAACACGGAAGAACGACTATAGGTTCGCTCTTGCCGTCCCATGCATTTCTGCGAGCTGAATCTCGCTGTCTTCAACATACTTCCGCCAGGTCTCATACCTGGGCTCATAGAAGTTCGCAAGACTCTCCGTACCGTTCTCAGCGATATACTCAGCCAACTCGACGCCATCTTGAATGGCGGCATTTGCTCCACAGCCACCGAGAATCGGAGTAGAGTGGGCGGAATCGCCAATGATAATGATGCCTTGGTGTGCCGCGCTACGTAGCTCCTGCACATCGACGAGACTTGACCGCATGAGCCAATTCAGCAGCCGATCACCCTTCATGCTGTCAACACTGAACACTTCTTTGAACGGCCCTTCCAGACTGCGCAATTTCGCTAGCTCCTCGAAGAGCTCGTCTGGTATGTCTGTGGCCCCCGACATGGACCTATCGGGGTTGAAGATGGCATCCGATTGCTGCGCGGAACGAGAGTAGGTGTAGCTGATACTCACAGAGTCATCGCTCCTATCGTTGGTCGAGATCTGCATGAGTGCTTGGCCTTCCTTCTGCTCGATCACGTTTGCACCATCCATATACGAGGCATACTTCTCGTCGAATGTTTGGCGTTTTAATCGACGCTTGCCGTTGTAGACCGCGAACGGCAAGACGTTGAGGTCGGTGACGGGTGATATAGATTTGCGTACTGCTGAGTGCGGTCCGTCAGCGCCTACAACGACTACAGACTGCGCTTGTTCGCCGTTGTGGAACTTGATAGTGTTGGAATTGCCATGGGCCTTAATCTCGCTGACGCCATGCTCCCATTTGACGTCGAGTCCGTTTCTCAGCAGGTGCTCAAACTTCTGTCTGTTGGCACGAAAGGATGACGCGTTGATATCCTCATCGACAGAGTTGCCACCTTGGCCAGTTCCGCCCACAGGTGCATCAACAGCCAAACTCTTCTTGAAAGTCTTCTCGTCGATCTCCAGGTACTTCAACAGTGGTCTGTAGGCCCATGAGTGCAGCGTGATCCCGTAGCTGTACCTTGCGGTTCGCGAAGATGCTGCGTCTCGTTCGAACAGGGCAAAGGGTATGCCACGATGTAAGAGGCATCGACCAAGCACGAGGCCTGATATTCCTGCCCCGATGATGCTGATTTGCGGATGTGACATGATGATCACGTCGACCACCGAGCAAGCGGAATCAATGCGAGCGAAATGGGAGCAACGCAAGGCAAGCTCGATCGGTATCTGTTAGAGCTTACCTACAGGATATGAACCACGTCGTATATACAAGCGAACGACTGATGGCCTCGCTCCTTGATCGATGTAGCGCCTCAATTACTGCGTGTTCTAGGACGGAGTCGCGAGGAGGGCGAGGACTTTGCAAAGGAGTGATGGCGCTAGTCGCGTCTCTAGCGTGTTTTGATTCGACGACACATCTTCACACTCTACAACACCATGGCTTTAAACCTCTAAGCATGAAGAGAAAGCGCAAGACGGAACGTGTTCACCGCGACAATAAGCGGCAAAAGTCTAGCCACGGCTGCAAAGAGCCTCCAGCATGGGCATTGTTACGTCAATACTATCCCGAAGTTTTGACGCTGAGGCGACACCTGGCATCGAAACTGACCAGCACGTCCAAGAACCGGCGGAAGCGGCTTCTACAGTATGGTCTTGATAATGGGAGCGGATCTGAATTCGACGCCGATCTCAGCCGTTTGCTAGATGGCATCGCTGTCGGTACATTCGACCATGCTCACCAGAACGATGGCAATGCCGACCTTGATAAAGACATCTCGGTCTTCACGCAGCAAGTCTCTGAATCATTGGCTTCGATTGGCCCAACCCAAGGCGCGTTGAAGCAGAACGAGGTAGGGAAGGCTCATGCTCCGTACATTCTCTGCTTCGACTCTCGCAACATCTGAAACGTGACGTGGTACTGACTGAGATCAGATTGTCGACTTTGTCCTCTGGCAACTATTTCGGACACATGGCGGATCTCATACACCTCCGCATATGCTCTGCAGAGGGTACCAGAGATATGCTACGAATTCAGTCAACGAGCCCGACATATCTGCTGTGCCAGGAGTACCAGGCTTGTTTTGCAACACTGACAATCCATATGTGGCCACTTTGAAGAAACATCCGTGGTGTGCTCTGCCGCCTCTACTGGGTCAAGGTGGTGAGCGTATACTAGCGGATCTTTTCATGCATTGTGGCCTATTCCTGCAAGTTGTGGCGAGCAGTAACCTCAATCAGCTCAGTGGAGTACCATTATCCGATTTGAAGCCATTGTCAGCCAGTAAAACCGAAACTCAAGACGATGGTGATGCCGCAGCTTCTCATCCAGATGGAGACCGTCCGCAACTTCGGCAGCCAGTGCGACAATTGTCAGACATTCGTTTCTTTCGCCATCGCATGTTGTATGCAAGGCCTACGATCTCCTCAAAAGGACGTATTCGTTTGGGTCTGCCTCGTGTCCATGCTTTTAACCAGCAGGAAGAGAACGATAGTGACACTCGAGCAAAGCACGTCCTCAAATACCTTTTCCCGAGACAATTCGGGCTACACAATGTCTTCACATCACACATTGATCTGAAGGACACATCGCAGCCTTTCATGGACTACACCCTCCGCGACAAAGAAATTGCTCGCTTGACATATGATTGGAAGCAAAGGCGTAAGCCGGCAGATTGTGCAGAAACCCATGAGCCACCATTGCCCAAAAGACTGCGTGGTCGGATCATGCAGCTCGCCGTTCGTATACTCAAGCGACACTCCACCTGTGCATACAACGCACTGCTTGAATACCACTGCCCAAGCCCACTGAAGGAAGACATCGACTCGGCCAGTTCCATCAAGCACGCCTCGACCCCGTCACAAGTATCTGCGTTCTGCAGAGCTGTGGTCTCGAAAGTCTTTCCGGGTGAGCTTTGGGGACTCGGAGAAACCAGGGTTCATAACAGGCGAGCTATCTCTTGCAGGATTGATCGCTTCATCCGCCAAAGACGCTACGAAAGCCTGACGCTGCACGATGTACTGCAAGACATAAAGATTCAAGACATAGACTGGACTGCTCCGATAGCCGGCGACACCGGCCGGAAGATGAGCGCTTCCGACTTTGCCAAACGTAAAGAGCTCATGGCCGAACTACTTTACTACATCTTCGACTCCTTCCTCATTCCTTTGATCCGAGGTCACTTCCATGTCACGGAGTCTGGAGCTCACCGCAACCAGCTGTTCTACTTCCGGCATGATGTGTGGAAAGCACTATCCGATCCTGCTCTTGCTTCGCTGAAGGACACTATGCTTGAGGAGAGCAACACCACTGAGGTGAATAATGCGATGCCGAAGCGAGCGCTGGGTGTTAGTACGGTCCGTTTGCTGCCGAAAGAACACGGCATGCGTCCGATCATCAACCTGAGAAGGCGTATGCCACGGACGAAGAATGGTCAACTCGTGCTCGGCAGGAGCATCAACAGCATTCTCACCCCGGCATTCAGTATCCTCAACCATGAAAAGGGTACAAATATTGACCTGCTTGCCTCGGCGATGTTCTCGGTAGAAGAAATCTACCCTCGTCTGCAGTCTTTCCGACACATCTTGGACAAACAAGGTCTGTCCGGCAAGCCCCTGTTCTTCGCAAAAGTCGATGTCAAGGCGTGCTTTGACACCATCCCACAGCAACGGCTGATGGTACTGGCAAACAAAATCCTGGGCCACGAAGAGTACCGCATCGCAAAGTACGCCCGAGGTAAGCTGATCGGCAGCCACAGCCAGGAAACACCGGGCTTTGGGACGAAGTCTTCGTGGCGATACCTCACCAAGGCAACTGCTGGCAAGGACGATTTTGACTTCGCGGCTGAAGCCAGAGACGATACCGTGGAGGGCCGAACACGCTCAATCTACGTCGATGGCGTAGTCCAGAAGACCGAGAGTCGCCAGGCCGTTCTCGACCTACTTGAAGAGCACATCCAGTCCAATCTCATCAAGCTCGGCAACAAAATCTACCGCCAGAAGGAAGGCATCCCGCAAGGCTCGATCGTGTCCAGCTTGCTCTGCAGCTACTTCTACTCGGAGATGGAGCGCGAACTGCTTGGTTTCGTCAAGAATGACTCCAGCATCCTGATAAGGTTGATCGATGACTTTCTCGTAATCAGCACGAAACAAGACGTCGCGGAGCGCTTCCTGCGTGTGATGCATGCTGGCATTCCGGAGTTTGGCATCGAGATCAAGGCCGAGAAGAGTCGAGTCAATTTTGATGTCGAGATTGATGATAGAGCGGTCCCACGACTGCCCGGCGAATACGAGTTTCCGTACTGTGGGAATGCTATCAATACTGTTACGTTGGACTTGAGCAAAGACAAGGAGCGACGAAAGAAGAGCAGTAGTTCGCACAAACCAACTGGCTAGACGCAGACCGCTGACACTTGCTCCAGATATTCCAGACTCCATGAGTGTCGAATACTCCAAGCTCCCAGGACAGACCTTCTACCGCAAAACTTTGAGGTAAGGCTGAGACAATAATGAGTTTGCTGTTCCATATACTGATCATACCTCCCTCCAGTGCACTCAAACTCCAGATGCAGCCGATGCTCCTCAGCACTTCTTACAACAGCCTGCCCACTGTCCTGTCGAACCTCCGACACAGCTTCATCGAAGTGGCCCAGAAATCCTACCACTACATCCATTCCCTTCCGGCCTCCAAACAGCCTCCGAACAAGCTCATAACTCGTACGTATGAACTCTCTTCCAGTTTCTCTCGTCAGCAACCACGGTCTAGAAAAAGCCAAAAACATTCAGCAGGCGGTATTCCCACGCGGTCACCCATCGTAGTACTAATTGCCCGATTCACGGCTTATGGAAGGCAGAGCGGACGGGATGCCCAGTTTGTCCGTGATCTGTGGCCGAATGTGAAGGACTGAGAACTACAATTCTTTATGAACATGCGAACGCAGCTGACGGCAGTTGAACAGGGACGATTGACGACTTGATCAAGCTTGCGTGCGTGCTGATGAAACGCCGGGAACGAACGAAGAAGGACACAATACCGTATGGGTATTGCGTGAGCGGTGCTCAGGCACGATGGTAAGCACGACTATCATTCCTTTTAGACCTCGACTTGTTGTAGTACACCTGAAATTACGATTTCGATTGTCGATACCCGAAATTGTGGCCAGGCTTTCGCAAGCTCCCCTCCGCCACCGGTATCTGCAACAGCTCTCTGCCGCACAGCTGGAGCGGAGCTGCAAGCCATCGCGCTAGCTCTACGTTTCAGAATCTGTGGTCAAGAGCCGCTTGTCCACAGATTCATACACATGCTTGCATCTTACGATACGGATGCGAGAACGATGCTGATATTGATCGATGACGCAGGCTTGCATGTACCGCTTTCCGCGAGGTATTCCAACGACGGCAGACGAAGTATATACAATTATTGGCGTGGTTGGATGGTCAGCTGAAGACGCCAGCTATGAGGAGTCAGGCGAAAGGGTTGGGGAGCGTTGTTGACTGGTAGGATATATGAAAGGTCGAGGCCAAGGATCAGGCGCACGGAGATCGCACAGCGATTCTCACATGCAGGTTTCCGCCCCTCATGCAGGCGTGCGGCTGGTATGCCGGGTCTGGGCTGGGGGTCGAAGAATGCAACTTCTGGACTGCGCCTTTCAGCGACCATGTAATGCGTGCTGATGTTGATACGATCTGATGAGAGCAAACAACACACCTGTCGTTCGATCGAAACGTGCAAAAGATGTCGAAGTCTAAAATAACCGCGCGCTATCGCCGACGAAGCAGACCGAGTTTCCCCAGCCAACTTCTTATCCCTGCGCCTTACCGCTGTAGTGCAACACATTCCTTGACGATAGCTGCGCGAACAAGGGCATTGTTATTGCCGTCACATTCACGATCGTTTCCCTTCTTCAAGACTGCGAAAGCAGTTCAGCATCTTCATGAATAGCGTTGACATCA
The DNA here is from genome assembly GCA_033117895.1 of Extremus antarcticus. Classification (NCBI taxonomy): domain Eukaryota; kingdom Fungi; phylum Ascomycota; class Dothideomycetes; order Mycosphaerellales; family Extremaceae; genus Extremus; species Extremus antarcticus. The sequence continues at coordinate 174,469 of JAWDJX010000048.1, read as the reverse complement.
GAGTACATTGTCCATTGGTCAAGGACTGAAGCCACAAGCGTAAACCTAAACTAAGGGGCAAGCGAGCGATCGCGACGTCCAACGTCCAAGATGGCCGTCCCGCTCCTACTTCCGCCAGCGAAACATATTTACCACTTCGACACGCTTTTATCACCACTCCACGAAAGTCCGGATGCCGATGACCGTCACGAACCTGCGGACTGGGATGGATTGAAGGAGAACTGCAGTCCGAGACACGACATTACTATTCTGCCATTACGAAATGAGTTACATTCACTGATCTTCGGGAATCGGCAGGCTGGGAGTGCAGGATATACCAGAAGTACTCGGAGAGGCAGCGAAGGGGCGAGGACGCTTGGTTTGAGACTGCCCGAGACTGTCGCGGCGCCGCAATTATTGTCTCGGAGGGCCGCAGATCGAAGACACCTACGGTCATTGTCGGAGCCATTCGTGTCAAAGACAAGGATGGCTGCAGTGATTGAGGAAGAGAAGGATATGGTGGTCAATGAAGAGGCGACTGCGCCGAGTAGTCCGCCCGACTTGAGTTATTCGAAAAGCAGCAAGGACTCGTCGGCTTCAGGCGACTCGGACAGCTCGGACGATATTGTCTCGAAAGAGAGGTTGGACCAATTTGACGATGTCAGCATCGATGGACGAGACAGCGTGGAAGACAGCAACTTGAGACCAGAAAGCCGGCCGACGTTGAGAAGACCACAGCCGCGTTCTGCGACAATGGGTGAGATGGGGCGGAAAGTGCTTTCGCCTTCCTTGCCATTGAAAGAGCAGAAGTATCCTAGCTTGAAGGGCGCAGTGAATGGTGTCCTGAGAGACCAGTCGTTGAATTTGCCGCACGGACGAGGGATGCGGAGAATGGTTAGTAGTCCTTCCTCGCCTTCTTACACAATGGGTGGAGCGCAAAAGATCGAGTCGAGGTCACCTTCACCGAACAACCCACTCAGGCGCACTAGTACGAATGTCTCACCACACACATTATATCAGACGAACTCGAGGCTATCTACTGAGCCACCTTCGCCGAATCCCAGCAGTGAGGGGCAGCTCGGGCGCCGGAAATCATGGCAACCGGGACGGAAAACTGTGAAGCAGCTCGAAGCGGAATACGATGATCTGGACGAAGAAGTGCCGGATGAAGCTGTTCTCCAGAACGTACCCATTTCTCCAATGCCAGGGCAGACACGATTATCACCACGACCTTCGCCACGACCTAGTAGATCGACGACGCCGAGTCCACATCGACGTTCTGTACAGCCTGGCCTACCATCAGTTCCATCCCATACGAATCTCCATTCCGCAAAAGTGCCCAAGAATGCTAAACGTCCGTCGGCGCCTACCATCATGCCAAATGGACAGTATGGCTCGCCACGATCTCCCAGACACTTTCGACCACCTCCGCTACAACACAGTAACACCATGCCGGCGAACTTTATAGATCCATTAACCAGACGACTGCGCTCCAAATCATGGACGGAAGATCTGAACGAAGAGGCGAAAGCGCTTTCTGCTGCGCTAGAAGAATTTGCGGAACGAAGGTCGAATGAGATACATGGCTCAGGAACGAACAGTGTCTCGAGCAGTCCGCCGCGACCCAGCTTTCCACTTCAGCGCTCAAAGACCACGATCATGGATATGCCTCCTATATCGTATGGCAGCATTATGATCGACCCTCTACCTTCGAGCAAGGAGAAAGAAGCTGTGCTTTCCCGAACAAGACCTTCATGGCTGCCTCCGAAGGATCAGAAGGAGGACAAGAAGCATATAAGAGAGTGGGAAGCGATGATGGCTCGCGCAGCAGAGAACGAGAAGAAACGTCAACTCAAGGAGCGAGAAGCACAAGAGGACAGCGATGAGCTGAAAGACAGCCTGGCCAAAATCTGGGACCAGCACGTTCTTCCTGGTTGGGATACCGTCATTGCTGAACCACGCACCCGTGAGCTGTGGTGGCGAGGCGTGACCCCGAAATCACGCGGCCTCGTTTGGCAGAAAGCCATTGGCAACGAACTCCAGCTGTCAGACTCTTCTTTCGAGGCAGCGCTGAACCACGCCACCTCGTTCGAAGAAAAGATTGCGCAGATGACTCCAGATGACCGCACCCAGAGCAACGAAGCCGCCTGGTTCGCCGCCATCGTTCGAGACGTCCCAATCACCTGCCCCGAGCTGTGTGAAGCAGAGAAGCGTGCACCTTTCGAAACGGCGCTCCGAGACGTGTTGAAAGCATACGCCATGCACCGCCGTGATATCGGCTACGTCTACGGCACACATCTTGTTGCCGGCATGCTGTGTCTTCACCTTAGACCTGCAGATGCTTTTGTCTCGCTCGCGAATATGCTCAACCGGCCACTTCCGCTCGCGTTTCTGGTGCATGATGTTGTGGCTATGGGTCGGGCGTACGAGCTTGTGATGAGTACGCTCAAATACAAGCTACCGAAGCTGCACGACCATTTTCTCTCGGAGGCAGGATTGGATGGGAAGGTGGGCGAAGTGGTGGATCCAATGTTCAGGTGCTTGTTTGCTTACCACCTTCCGACCGAGCTCGTGAGCCGGCTATGGGATGTGTTCGTCTTCGAAGGGGACAAAGTACTCATCCGGGCCGCGGTGGCTGTGCTCGGCAAGCTGGAGTCAAGACTCTATGGCAGCAAAGACGAGATCTTGGAAGTCGTATCCTGGCGCAACGACAAGGTCTTCGATCTGGGCAGCGAAGACGATTTCATGACTGCTGTCCGCGATGCTGGGAAGGTCGATGCGAAAGGCGAGGAGCCGAAGCCGGTGTATGTGTGAAGATAATGGGAAGAATGACCTGAGACTTGGATTGGAAGACTTTCTTGCTTATGAGCGACGACGCATTGCAAGGCGCTTTTGGGTAATACGGCACGCAAGTGCGTTTGTATAAAGAGGGACAGCAAGGGAATGGGAGATCACTACCTAAGTCTATCTGTACGTATTGTGTAAAGTGGCACAGGATGCTGATGTACAATCACACACTTGCTACGGCGCTGAAGGTATCCGTGACGATATGACTCTTTACTACTGTTATGTGAAAGCGCTTGGGCCACCAAATCTCCCGGCTGAGCAGGTGAGTCTTGCCCTCCTTGCTACCAGCGGCACAACCTCGCTTTTTCGAATACTCACAGACCCGTCACATTTCTCTTATCACAGCAAGCATGTCGGGCAACCTTAGTGTCACCTTGCCCAGCGCGGCAGAAGGGACCCCATATACCGTCCGGGCACCTTCTCGATCAAGCCGCCTCTCTCAGCCTCAAAGACGCTCAGGACAAACTCGACTACCCAACTATGCAGCAGCGACTTCTTGATTTCGTACCCAAGCTCATATCCGGCAATCAAAGAAGCGATCGACCAGTCGCCTGCAGCACAGCCCGGTCATGGCCCAGATATCATCGACCCAGATCGCTACATCACCATCAATATCACCAGGCTACTCGTACGGTATACCTGCGAGATCCGGACAATCCTCATCTACTTCGACATCATCAACAACTGTCGGAGGCTTGCGTTCTCGAAAAACTGGCAAGGGTCCATTCCTACTTCGGAGACACCGGCCAGGGTAAGAGTGCTTCCAAAAACACTATCCAGTCATGGCTAATGATGGTATAGTTGTGCATGGAGGAGGGTGATACTCTATGGATCAAGGAGATCTAGAGCACACTGGTACATGCCCATGGAACGGAAGTCACACGATGATCGATGATCGGCGAGCTGGGGGTTTGAGGGCAGGTCGCGAGGATCTCATTGGCGTACGAAACAACCGATATGGACATTGACCACGCTGCGTCGATACCAAGCGCCGAGTCTTCTCCATGGTCGAAGCGCGTGTATTAAGCTCAAACTTCAGCCTTTGCAGAGCCTGCAGCATGCAGACTGCTTCACTGAACGGCGGACACAGGCTCACTACCTTCCATGTATACCTTCACTGCTAAGCTTCATTGCATATCTTTCATACGACAGCGCTTTGGCCACTCGTCCTTCTCATAAGTACTGCCTCTTCACTGACCTTCGGCATTTCAGTTTCTTCACTCACAACATATCCTCTTACGACGAAATCATCTCGTCCGACAACGTGTTGTCTTGTGATAACCTCTTCCCCTCGACCATCAATTCTGACGACAACATCCAACCTGACGGTACCATCACCTCCCCAGCGCCGCCACGATGTTGGTCGAAATCACCACCACCTCCAGCATGCAATCTGGCGATTTCCGTGTTCCTTTCACGATCAAGCAATCTCTCCGCGCCTCAGCAGCCTAACACAACAGTGACCACAGTCGCTCGTCGATCCAACAAAAGCTTCTCGAAGTTATGCCGAAGATCGTCTCCGACATCAACGAGGCTACTGGACACTCTGAGTCCTTTGAGACGGAAGACTGCGAGGTCGCCCCATTTCTGGTTGCTAGCGATTGCGTCACGATCAAGGCTACCGACGGGGAAAGCACGACTAGCTTTCACATCCGCAAGGACTGTGAAATGCGAGCGATCCGTGAGTGGTGGGCTACACATGACGGGTTCTCGGCGGAGGAGGAATACGAGATGGAAGTCGACTCAGAGACTGTTGAAGAGGACAAGATTCCAGATGATGTGAGATCTATTCTGAAGCTGCCTTCAGTTCATTGCTAATAGTAATCCAGCTCGGGATAGTGGGTGGGGAAACCGTTCGTATGCGGAGAGTTGAATGAGTGTGAAGTTGGGCAGAGGAATACCAGATCTCGAGGCACTCAAAGCAGAGCCGTCAGCAGCATGAAGCGTTCCTGCGGAAGGTGCATGGTGAGCGGCAGCTATCCGGAGGGCAGTGGTCAAGCATGTGGAACCGAGGACAGCCATATGCTGTTCTTGGGCAGATTGAAAGGGGAAGGCATGAGCACCAGAGCGGAATCTACGTAGAATGGGACGAGGATAATATCGGAAACAAGCATTTGGCTGAAATTGTGCTCCCGGAAAGATCACGTGATTCAGCGTTGGCTCGACCAATCATCGGTAGGGTTATGTCAGCTTTCAAGATTGTAATTTTTTCGAAGTCTGCTCATACCTCAGATTCTCCAACTACCTCCACCAATCCGACGTAACAATGGCCACCGTACTCCCACCGCCATCCAAGCGGCAGAAAGTAGCCGCTTCTGCGAAAGCTCGCGAACCCGTCAATACAGCTCCCACACCCGAAGGCCTTGTCCGCGTGCAATTCCGCGACAGCGACACCAATGCGTCGCAAGGCCCAGTCGTAAGTGTCTCGCTCGCTGATCTCCGCCCAAACAAGCTCTCTCTTCTTCTGAACAGCCTGCTCGGACGGACAGATCCGTCCGAGCGCTTACCCTATCGGTTTCTCAATCCGCTGGGCGACGGCGAGTTCAATCAAGAAAAAGTGATCCAGGCGTATTGGGAGGGCACAGCGACGACTGAGTTACAACTCGATATACCATGCAGAGCGGAGGCAGTATTCAAGGTCAAAGCGGTTACGAGATGTTCGGCGAGTATCAGCGGTCATGGGGAGGCTATTCTGGCGACCGCGTTTTCTCCGGCGACGTCTTCCAGGCTGGCGACTGGAAGTGGAGATAAGACGGCACGAATATGGGATTGTGAGACGGGGACGCCGATGCATACATTGAAAGGACATACCGGGTGGGTGTTGGTAGTGGCGTGGTCGCCGGACGATGGGATACTTGCGACAGGCAGTATGGACAACACCGTACGGCTGTGGGATCCAGCGAAGGGGACGCCATTAGGAGGAGCGCTGAAGGGTATGTATACCATCCGAAGCTATGCCTTCACGTTCTGGAGGTCTCAGCTAACGGGCCTTTCGCAGGTCACACGAAATGGATCACCAGCATATCGTGGGAGCCATACCACCTACGAGAACCAGGCCGACCACGATTAGCTTCAGCATCGAAAGACTACACCATCCGAGTTTGGGACGCTGTTGGCCAGCACACCGACATGGCGCTTACCGGACACAAGGGCACTGTCTCGTGCGTCAAGTGGGGTGGATCAGGGTGGATATATTCGGCCTCTCACGACCGGTCTGTGAAGGTGTGGGACTCAAAGACAGGCACTCTGGTACACACGCTCAATGCGCATGCACACTGGGTAAGCAAAATCGGGTAAAAGGATCCTCAGAGACACGATCGGACTCTATGTCGTGCTCTGAGACCTTTTGAACTTTTCGACAGGACCGAGACACTTGCTGACCATTTTACCCTACTGTGCTGTAGGTCAATCATCTCGCACTCTCGACAGATTTCGTGCTACGGACCGGATACTACGACTACAAAGGCAAGAGCACCGTCCCGGAAACTGTGGAAGGCAAGCGAAAGAAGGCGAAGGAGAGGTATGATGCGGCGACGGCCGGAGCTGGTGGCATTGAACGCCTGGTCACAGCAAGCGACGACTGCACTATGTACCTCTGGCAACCTTCCGTCTCGACTACACCGGTGCAGCGCATGGTTGGCCATCAAAAGCAAGTCAACCATGTCACATTCTCGCCCGACGGTGCGCTCATAGCCTCGGCCGGCTTCGACAATCATATCAAACTCTGGACAGCTTCGGATGGAAAGTTCATAAGCACGCTGCGAGGTCACGTGGCGCCGGTCTATCAGTGCGCGTTCTCGCCGGACTGTAGGCTTTTAGTCAGCGGCTCGAAGGACACAACGCTGAAGGCTTGGGATGTACGGACCGGCACGCTGGTAAGTCAGGGGTAGAACCTCTCCGCCTTGTCCGAGTATGTGAGACACGTAAGACACCTGCTGACCTACTACGCCTGTGTGTTTTTTAGAAGGAGAATTTGCCAGGACACAAGGACGAGGTGTTCGCAGTGGACTGGGCCCCCGATGGGGAGCGAGTTGGTAGTGGAGGCCAGGACAAGCTAGTGAAGATATGGCGGAACTGAAGTGGAGGGCCAGCAAGTGTCTCGGAGCTAGGGTCGAGCAGATTGAGGTCTCAGAGCGCCTCTTGGTGCTTGATACTAACTCCGAGAGCCATTCCACCCATCGGTTTGACCTTTTAGGTGAAGTGTTATAGCTGCCCGATGAAAGATGAAGGGGATCCAGAACATAAATGGTGTCCAAGACATAATTTGGAGACTGGTCCCCAAGCGATCGCTAAAAGGCTCTCGGACTTCGTCATTTGAGCTTGGAAGGTCACAGCGCCCTGCTTGGTGCGTAATGCGGTCTCGGAGATCCCATTCACTTGTCGGGTTGGCGGCAAGGACTCAGCAAGTGTCTCGGTCCTTTTGTCGAGCCTGCAAAATTGCAGAGCGCCGCTCGGGGGGTGATCCTGTTTCGGAGAGCCCTTGCCCTAGCGATTTGGCGGCGCAATCGCAGAAACATTGGATGGGACCAAGATAGTAGGGCTGTGTCTGCCGGCCAGATTGGAAAGCCACGACACGACCTGTGTGAGGCAAGCACGCGCAACGTGACAAGCTTTAATTTGACCTCACCTCTTCCCGAAGTTGTCCATCTCCAGTAGCCTCACACTCTTGACAGCATAATACCACCGGCGCTATGGCGGCGAACACTCGTGCTTCGACCTCATACAGTACAGGTACAACTGGTAACAGAATCAGCACATCGACTCGCACGGGCAATCGAGTCAGCACGTCAAATCGGCTTGTGAGCACATCAAATCCATTCTACACCACAGGCGACTATGCAACCACAACCTCCCGTCCACGTACCGGAGCTCGCAGTGCCGGAAGACCAAGTACTGCACGACCAAGGACTGGAGTGTCTACGCTGGGCATCGAGAACCAGGAGATCATTTGTGCCGTGAGCGAGTCTCGTGGCATCTCGCCCACCGTCGGCCTCGCGTTCGTCAACCTCGACACGGCTGAAGCAGTACTCAGCCAGATTTGCGACAGTCAAACTTATGTTCGCACCATCCACAAGCTTACTGTCTTCAACCCTACCAACATCCTCATCGTGGCTACAGCAAGTCAACCGAAGTCGAAGCTGTTCTCCATCATTGAAGACAGTCTTGATGACATTGGCAGCAACATGACCCTACTGGATCGACGATACTGGGCCGAGACGACAGGTATCGAGTACATTCAGCAGCTGGCGTTCACGGAAGATGTCGAGTCGATCAAGACGGCTGTGAGCGGCAACTACTACGCTGTATGTTGCTTCGCCGCTGTGCTCAAATATGTCGAGCTGGGAATGAACAAGACGTTCCCAATGCGATCTCTTCGTATCAAGTACGAGCCATCCGAAGGCTCAATGATGATAGATCTGTCAACGATGCACTCACTGGAGCTTGTTCAGAATCTCCATAACGCCAAATCAAAGGATTGCCTCTTCGGCCTGCTCAACGAGACACTGACGCCTATGGGCAGCCGATTGCTGAGAAGCAACGTCTTGCAGCCACTGACCAGCTCCGAGACGCTCAATACTCGCTACGAGGCTCTCGAAGAACTCAGTACGAAGGAGGAGATGTTTTTTGCCGTCCGGCAAGCATTGAAGCCATTCCTCGATGCCGACAAGATGTTGACTCAGCTCATCCTAATACCGGTGCAGACTACACTCGGAGACATCGAACAGGCGATCAACAATGTCATCATGCTCAAACAATTCGTCAACCTCATCAAGCCGATCTTTGAAGCACTTGTTGGCGTTCGATCGCCGATGCTGGAGGAGATCCGTCGCCTGTGTGCCACTGGGAACATTGAGCCCGTCCAGGCGCTTATTGACGATGTCATTAATGAAGACACCAATTACGCTAAGCAGCCACTCGACTTACGCAACCAACGCACATACGCTGTGAAGTCAGGTGTCAATGGCTTGTTGGACGTTGCACGACAAACCTATCATGAAGCGATGACGGATGCATATTCGCATATGGATGACCTAGCTGACGAGCACTCTCTCCCAATCCAGAAGAAGTTCGAGCAGGCCCGCCAGTTCTATATGCGTATCAAAGAAGAAGAATTCGCCACCAAAGACATACCAGCAGTCTTCATCAATGTCGTGCGCAAGAAAGGCTGGGTCGAGTGCCAGACACTTAACCTCGCTCAACGCAACCAGAAGATCGCCGACTCGCATACTGAAGTGCTGAACATGAGCGACAAGACAGTGCAAGAGCTCGTTGAGAACGCAAGGCAGCACATGTCTGTCCTTTTCAAGATCTGTGAAGGCATTGCGATGCTAGACATGCTATCGTCATTTGCTCAAGTGGTCACAAGCCAGGACTATGTACGGCCGCTGATCTCAGAAACCTTGGCCATCAAGGGAGGACGCCATCCCATTCGTGAGAAGATCCACAACACCAAGTTCATCCCGAATGATGTCTACGCCACCCAGCAGACTCGCTTCCAGATCATCACAGGTTGCAACATGTCCGGTAAGAGCACATACATCCGCTCGATCACGTTGATGAGCGTGATGGCGCAGGTGGGATGCTTCGTACCAGCACAGTACGCAGCACTACCTATCATCCGCCAACTCTTCGCACGCGTGTCGATGGACGATAATATTGAAGCCAATGTCTCCACGTTCGCAGCCGAGATGCGTGAGACTGCGTTCATCCTTCGCAACATCGACCGCAACAGCATGGCAATCATCGACGAGCTCGGACGAGGCACCAGTACTCGTGACGGCCTCGCCATCGCTATTGCCATCGCCGAAGCGCTCGTCAAGAGCAGAGCTCTAGTCTGGTTTGCCACGCACTTCCGCGACCTTACCCAGATCATGGCCGAACGTAACGGCGTCGTCAATATGCATCTTGCCGTTGACATGAGCGAGGATAGCAAGATGGAGATGCTGTATCGTATCTCGAATGGCGCGGAGAAGGGAGAGCACTATGGTCTCAAGCTTGCAAGAGTCGTGCCACTGCCACCGGATGTGGTTGAGCACGCTGAACACGTTTCCATGACTCTCGAGCAACAAGCGAAGCGGAAGCAGGGGCACAGCATAGCTATTGTGCAGGCCCGTCGTCGCAAGCTGATGCTAAATCTGAAGGAGCACCTGCTTCAGGCGAAGAACTCGAAGATGGGTGAGGAGACGTTGCGGGAGTGGTTGCAGGATTTGCAAAAAGAGTTCATCAACCAGATGCTGGCGCTGGACGAAGAAGAAGGCAGCGATGGGCATGAAGCTGAAACCACACAGAACAGCAACACTGGTGGTGCCACGGAGACAGAGATCGAAGCTCAGCATCAGCATATCACGAACCCGGCCATCATCGATCGAGAGCTTGAACAACATCTCCAAGACCAAGCTTTCCGCGACAGTGACGGTATTGAGCAGGTTGATGCGACTGAAGTCGATCCGCAGTCTGAGAAGGCCATGACCATGAGTGATGAGTTGCTGATGGACTACTAATGACGGAACACGCGACCCAGCGACTTTTCGTATATTTGAGCTACCAAATTGCTATGTGATCGCAATCTCGAGCTAGCCGCAAGCTGCCAACGTTTTGCTAGGTATCACGCGGAAGTACATTGCACAAACACATCCAAAGACACATAGTATTACCTCCTCGCACCTCAATCTGTCACCACTCACCCCTCAAAGGTCCTCCGAGAATCTTGTAGTCCTGTTCGGGCTCTCGCTCTTCTGTCCAGGAAACGCAGGTGGTGGCGCAAGGGACTCGTCAAATCGATCCCTCGCCTCCTCAAACTGCTCGTCATTGCTAATGGATTGATCCACTGGTCCAGCCGTAGCTGTATCCTTTGCGCTTGTGGCGCCCTTCCCCTTCGACAAGCCAAGCTTCGCAGCTAGACGCCCGCCACCACGACCGCGAGAGAGATCGTCTTCGTCAGCACCCGAGGAAGAGACATCGTCTAGATCTCGTGACTGGTTGTCGTAGCGTCTGAAGCTCGACGGGCTTGTGGGGCGTGGGTCGGCATCACCACTAGAACCACCGACGCGTGAAGAATCTCCAATCGGTCCATCAGTACCAACATGCTGACCCTCCGCCTCACGACCAGCAGATGTCGTCGTCACCGGCGTGAGAATATCGTCGGTCTTCGCATTAGTGGCAACCGGTTTCGAGCTGCTTGCTGCTGCAGTCGACCTCTCGCTCTTCGGCGGCTCCTTGTGCAGCTTTTTCTCACCCTTCGACTTGCCCCTGAACTTGCTGAAGAAGCCGCGGACACCTTTCTTGTCCTTTTCGCTCTCCTGTGGGTCGTGATGGGTAGCAGGCCCAGTCTTCACAGCTGGCGATGGTGCCGCGGATGCTGCATCTGCGGCGGCAAGACGCTCGACGTTGTCCTTCTCGAGGACAATGTTGCCTTGCTCGTTCTCACGCGGCATATCAAGAGTCGCAGACGGGATCGAGGTGGTGACCATCGGAGCTGAGCGCTCTTGCCGGACAGGAGCAGATCGCACTTCCTCGGCCTTAGTCGGTGCAGGCGTGGGATCGATCATCAACGCCCTGTCCTTCGCCGGCTCCTCCTCTGACCGCTCAACATGCCTGTACGTTTGCACAGGCTGCTCCACTGCTCTTCCAGTCGTCGCAGTACCCACAACAGGCTCGTCCTCATCATCGCTGGAATCTAGCTCATCATCTCCGTCCGAAGAGCTGCTGTCCTGGATGGTAGAGATGTGCCTTTCCAGATCAGGTCGTCCAGGAGCGAGAGTTGCTGGGCCAGCCAAGGTGTAGTTACCCGTATGTTCGGCACTGGCAACTGGATAATGAGCAGGGCGCTGCGCAGCGTCGTCGTCTTCTCCGTTGGTGGTGGAGACGCCAGACACCACGCGTTGGCTCGTTCCCTCGCGCTCAGCCTCCTCTTCTTGCCTGCGGCGACGTTCAGCACCAAGTGCACCAGCGGCAATGATGCCACCGAGAGCTGCAATACCGGCGGTTGCCGCGATCCTCTTGCCAGCTTTGGATACGCCCCACTCATCATCAGAGACATTGTGCTCTGCATCAGAGTCGTCTTGTTTATTGGCTACAGGCTGATGTCCTGCAGTAGCAAGAGCCGGTGCTGCTGTAGTCGACTCACTCGTTGTGATTGTAGGTACCTCTCTGGCTGGAGCGGTATCTTCAACATCGGATGACAACTCGCCACTCAGGTCCGAGGCCGTATCGATCCAACGCACCGGAGCGTGTTCCTGCTCGGCACCGAGTGGCGGCGGGATTTCGTAGCCATCGGGCGGTGGGGCCACGACACCACTCGGTGCGGTGTTACCGATCGGTAGGGTAGATGTGCCGGGCAGGACAGCATCATCTTTTGGCAAGCGTTCAAAGGTAGGGTCGGGCACCGATTGCTGCTCAGTGAGGGTGTCGTCCTGGAAGCTACCTCCAGCAGCCGTGCCATCGTTCTTCGAGACGATGTCACGTGTGCTTGCGCTGTCCTTCTCGGGCACAGCTTGACTTGACATCACGGCTCCAGCTACAACACCACCACTCAGCGCGGCAGCACCAGCCAGAGACATCTCGGTGTCGTTGTCATGCTTCGGCTCATCGGATGCGGCCGTCTCCTCGTGAGTCACTGGAACTTCCCGGTTCTCGGTGGTAGTCTTCTTCTCTTCACCGCCGTGCTTCTTGAGCCTGCTAGCAATGCGGTCGAACATGCCACGGCTTGACTTCTCGTTGTCTTTCGTCTTGATCGGCTCCACGTCCCTGGTCTTTGGCTCGTCGAAGGATTCGTCTCGCACTGGCTCATCGTCGTTCTTAACCTTGTCTGCAACTTGGCCGAGCGTGGCTCCGCCAGCAACAGCAGTAGCATCATCACGCTTGTACTCACGACTCTTGCGTTGATCCATCGACTTGCGAGTCTTCGCCTCTTCCTTCTCAGCGCGTTGAGCAGCCTTGCGCTCCTCCTTCTCCCGCTTTGCAGTGGCTTTATCCTGATCTACACGCACATGTTAGCAAGCAGTAAATCGACATGAAGGACAAAGCATACCTCTAATCTTCTTGAATTCGGCCTTCTGCTCACTGCTCTTCATCTTTTCGTTCATCTTGGACACTTCTTGACGCTCTTTTTCGGCACGGAACTCCTCGTCGCGCGCCCTCTTCTTCTCCGCTGTGTCGTTCAGCTCGTCTAGGGTCGGCTTCAACCTGGCAGCTGCGATGGCTTGGATATCTGCGTCGTCCATGTACTTGCCACCACCGATATGCGTCTTACCGGGATGCTTGTCACGATCTGCTCGATCGCGCTCAGCCTTCTCTCTTGCTTTGCCCTCCCATTCATCCATCATAGCTTGTGATGGCTTCCCGGTATCCATGAAGACCTTCTCATCCATGGTGTGCATCTGCGCGTGGACACGTTCCTCCGCTGCAGCCATCAGACGTGCGCGATCGTCAGTGCGCTGCTTGTCAGAAACGTTCGAGATGCCAGAGTTGAGCTGCGACATCTGTTGACGAATACGCCGAGCTTGCACCTCATCGTCCGAGTCGCTGTCATCGAATCGTCGTCGGCCCTCGCTCGCAGCACGCTTGCGACCGCCACCACCACTGCTGCGCATGGAGAGACGCGACTTCCGTGCGGACTTGTTAGGATAGCCGTAGTGTTCGCGATACCGGTCGTTCTCCATATCCTTGTCGACTTTGGCAAGTCGTTCCTGAGCAAGCTTCTGCGCTGCATCCTGGAGGTGAAGATAGCGAATCGCCTCCTCGCGGATGTTGGGTTGCGCAATGGCTGATGCGTTGCGGCTATGGGCAGTCCTGGCTCCGGCAATTCCGACGTTACCATCGTCGTCGCGCAGACTAGACGTTTCTGGGTCGACCTCGCCACGACGCTGCGTGGCATAGAGAGCTTTCGCATAGGATGCCGCCGATGCATGTAAAGCTGCTTGATGTCTTTGATCGTCCAAGTCCTCTTGGAAGACAATGTTAGGATTTTCAGAGAAGAGACCACGATCCATGTGGGCGTGTGTAATTCGGGCGGCCTGGTTGGCATCCGAGTTCCAACCATCGCCCGTGTTCCTCACGGAAGCTCGATGGGAGAAAGTCGCTGCACTCAAAGCGTTCTTTCCGGAGTTATGAGCGTCAGGATACAAAGATGGTGGAGCTACGGGTGTAGAACCAGCTCTCTGTCGAGACCTCTGAGCCGACATAGTGGCAGCCAAAAGAGAGTTGTTCCTACCAGCCTCTGTATGGCCACGATCCAGCTGTGGGCTCAGGCCTTTATTCCGCATGGCAAGTGTTGCAGCCGAGTTGCTAACTGAAGTCGGTCCCGTATGTTCCCACAAGTCAAGCTTTCCTCCTTTGCTTGCCAGAAGCGCTGCTTTGGAACTAGCAGAGCTGGCTTCCGGGTGCCACAAGTCCTTCATCTTGTAGTCTTTCGAGAGTAATGCAGCTTTTCCAGCATCAGCCGACGTGAGACCGCCTGTGCTGGGAAACGACGGGAGGTCTCTTGCGTCCGCCCGTTTCAAGCTGGCCGCAGCGCTCTTGTTTGAAAGCTTCCCATCGGATCCCAGCGGACTTTCCTTCTCTCTCGTAGCCAGAAGAGCGGCTGTGGATGCAGCGGTGGAGAGGTGGTCTTTCTTCTGGTGTGCGGACGGGTCGGGGCAGGCCTCACCAGGCTGCGGTGCCGTGGTGCCTGCCATTCCGCCTTCGTTGTTCCTTTGCCAGGATGCGGCCAGATTGGTCTGCATCGTGCAATCAATGTCATGCAGCTACCGGCGCAGTAGCGGCAAGTCGTCGCTCGCGGTCGCTCCGATCGGTGTTTGGTACTGCCTAGTCCTGCGATGGATGAATCGGATACGATGCGTGCTTGCAATTGTGGTATTGTGCAGCTCAAAGGTGTCTGGGAAGGACAGGGAGGTTGCGGGTCGCGATTGCTGTTTTGAGTTCCTCTGATCGTCACCCACCTACGTCACCGTCTGTGCATTATTGGCAACGACGACCGCCCGCGGCTGCAAGGATGATCTGCAGATCGAAAAGCCTATCTTGACCTCAATAATGCTACTGTGGTGTTGGACGACGAGGACCAGCTGATCTGATCAACCAGAGTCGGTTGGAGACAACGCAGCGCGACCCGGCGACACTCACACGTACGGGTACTCCGTCCCAGTGCTGAAGCATGATAGACGAACTGCGCAAGGCTTGACAGATCTACACCAAGGAACATGGATTTCGTCCTATGCACCCCAGATCAGACGGCCCGTAGCAATATAAATCAATCACCTGCACGAGACAAGCTCGTCAGCCTCTGAACAAAAGGATCGAGTATCATCTTCGACGGTCCGTTGCACCACTCGTACAGACGTAGCGCCACAACACCACCTCTCTATCATGGCCCAAGAGACCGCTGGCCGCATCCAGTTCGACTCCATCACAAACTTCCGTGACATAGCCCCCACCACCCCCCATCTCAAACCAGGCCTCCTCTACCGCTCCTCCCGCCCCGACGCCGCCACCCCCTCCGACCAGCATCGTCTGCTCCACGAACTAAAGATCAAAACCATCATCGACCTCCGCACCCCCACAGAACACCTCGAGCAAGCCAAGAAACTCGCTGCCACCAGCGCACCTGGCACAACCTCCACCCGCGCAGCTCCCGCCACAAACGCCCCAAACCGGATCGAGGGCATCGACTACGTCTCCATAAACTTCAACGGCCCCACGTACACTCGCGCACTAATTTCACAACTACCCTACCACTCAACCGCAAAACTAGGCCTCCTCTACGCGCTCGGGTGGCGGAAAGACGCCATCTCCATCCTCGCCAAAGCCGTCATAGCCCCCCGCGGCCTCACCGGTCTTGCAGAGGATAGTCTAAAGTACTGCCGCGCCGAGATCAAATCCGTCTTCGACATCCTCTGCGACCCAGCCCGGTGTCCGGTAGTGGTGCATTGTACGCAAGGCAAAGACCGCACCGGCCTGATCGTAGCGCTAATGCTGTGGCTATGCGGTGTAGAGGTCGAGGCCGTGGAGGCCGACTACCTAGCCAGCGGACCCGAACTGGCGAAGGAGCGGGCGGAGAAGGTGGCGGAGGTAAGGAGTATTGGATTACCGGATGGATTTGCTGATTGTGAGGTGGGTTGGGCGGGGAAGGTGAAGGGGTTCGTGGAGAGGGAGTATGGCGGCGTGGAGCAGTTTCTGCTGGGGTGTGGTGTGACGCTTGAGCAGGTGGAGAAACTGAAGGCGATTTTGATGGCGCCGCGGTAACGACTTCTATGCTGAGTATGCCTGCCTGGATGATCGACAACGCTGAGCGAGATCTTGTTCGAAAGATGAGCGGAGGGGCTGCCCAGGCAGGATATGTCCATGCCTTGGCTGCCGTGGCAAGCTACTTCAGGACGATGTGCGGCAGTAAAAAACAGCAGTGCCAGAACCAGACGCCAGCAAGTTGGCAACGTATATTGCGACTCCACAAGAAGACATTCCCTCTAAAGCAGTCGCGCCGACCATGGGATGACCAGGATTTGTTCCATGGCTGTATGGAAACGAGTAGGACGGGACGGTGTGCAACCGATGGGTAGAAGGGTTCTCTAAGACAGTATCAAGCATTGTGCGGCGCTCTGAGACCTTCCACTACTCGCCCACAGCTCTGAGACACTTGCGAACTCTTTTACGCATCACTTTGGGTAATTCACCGGATAGACTTGTCAGGGCTACTCGAGTCGCTTGCCACCATGTTTGATCGAGCTACATACATCGAAGTAGTGATCTCATACACCATTCAACATTAACACAGCGCCACCACTATTAACGGCACCGTGCGCGAGCCCGGCGTCCGCACCACCCACGGCATCCATCTCCTGCAGCGCCCAAAGTAGCACAAACCTCTCCTCCGCCGTCTTTTCCAGCCTCGCATAATGCCGCTCCGTATAAGCCTTCAGCGCATCGACAACGTCCTTCACGCTCTCCTTACTCTTCGTCCCACCACCGTTGCCATCGTTCTCGATAGCCACTTGGGCCATCGCGTCCTCGAGCTCGCCGTTCACGCCGTCTTCACCTCCATCGGGTTGCCGCCTCCGCTTCCGCAGACCAAGCAACCGTTCTTTCGAGTGGAGCCGGAAGAGCGCATAGAGGATATGTTGCGCCACATTATGCGTCCGTACATTAGCGTTCCAATCCCTCAACCGCCTCAACAAATTCCAGAGCTGACTATCGCTCAAACTCGCCAATACCTCGTCGATCTCCTTCTTGCCCGAGAAACTTCCTGCTTCACGCTCGCCGTTCACCACAGCGGTGAAAAGGTCAAGTAATCGTTTCGGATGGTTGAGTTGCAGCGCTAACACGATAGCGTCACGGTAGTTGGCAGAGCGGATGTAGTTTTGCAGTTCTTGATCTTGCTCAATACGTGCAGTGGCGACGGTGGTGGCTTTGAGGGCGGTAGTGGCGGTGGTGTCGGTCCAGAAGGTTAGGGTGCTGTCTGCGGAGCCGGAGACGAGGGTGAGGGAAGATGTGGCTGAAGGTGGATCGCTATCGTCGTCTGCTTCGCCGTTGGTCATGGTTGAATCTTGCTGGTTTTGCTGCTTCGCCTGCTCGGGCGAGAGAATGGGTGCGGGCATGACGGCCAAAGCCCAGACGCGGTCAATGTGGTTGTCCAACGTGGCTGCGCATTCGCCGCTTTGCGCGTCCCAGACTTTTACGAGACCATCGCCGGCAGCGCTTGCGACTTGGACGGGACCTCTGCTGTTCTTGTGCTGGGCGGATGAGGGTAGCCAGACGACTTTGAGGACGCTATTGGCGTGGCCCTCGAATGTTCGCAAACAGCTGAAGTCGCTCAGACTCCATACCCGCACCGTCTTGTCTCCAGATCCTGTGACCACCATACCCTTCGCACTGCTCGCACCGCCACTCTCGTTTGTAGTGAGAGCAGGCGTGTTGAGAGGTGAGAACGCAACAGACCAGACACCTCGCTTGTGTCCGCGAAGTACGCCTATCGCCTCGCCGGTCTCGACATCCCATATTTTGACAGTTCGGTCTTGTGATGCTGAGGCGAAAAGTGGTGTGGCATAAGAGTAGGAGACTTCGATGGCATTGATGTCCTTGTCGTGCGCCTTCCGAGTGTATGCAGCTCGCGAGCTCTTGCCAGTTTGTGTCGCGATGTTCCAGCGTTTGATCGTCTTGTCTTGGCTGCCAGTAACTAAGAATTTCGGCGGATGGGCAAGAGGATTGCTGTACTCCTTCGAGTCGATCGGTGGAGATGCATTCGGTAACGCTACAGCACCAATACTTTCGGCATGCCCGGAAAAGGTAGCGTAACAGGTATAGGAGTCGTTTGCAGGGTCAAGCCGCCACAGCTTCGCAGTATTGTCTTTGGCGCCCGTTGCAAGCCAGTGACCTGACCAGTCAGTATCGATGGTGATGACGATCTCGGAGTGGCCTTTCAGAACTGCGACATCTGCTCCAAAGTAAGGAGTGGAAGTAGAATTTGCTGATATATCTTGACGATCACCAACAGAAATAAGCCGGATCTCTTCAAGGTTGGTGGCGAGTGCGAGTAAGTTCCGTTCAGCACCGACATACGCCAGATCAATGACTTCGTCGTGAGTCCCGGAGATTCGTCGCAACACAGGCAGAGCAGATATGCTTCCAGCTTGCAATCCATCAAGCGGCTGCAGGGAATGTAGTAGTAGCGTTTGGTCAGCATGTACTGAAAGCAAGAAGGCGAGGCCTGGATGGTATAGCACATCCAGAATCGCTTCTGTCTCGGATCCTACTGGCTGTTCTTCGGTGATTCCCTTCCCAGACTGAGTGTTCCATATTCGTAGACGTGCCCTCTCTCCTCCAGTATAGAAGTGTGCGCTGCCCTTGACGAAGCCTGCCCGCTCAACGCTCTCGAGCACAGGTATTGTAGATTGTGTCTGCCATGTGTTCGAATCCCAGAGTATAGCAGTCTTGTCTCGGCTGGCCGACAGCAGTAACTTCAGCTCAGAAGAGTAATCCAAACTCCGCACAACAGAAGCATGTGATTCCAGTATCGCCACACTCTTCCGCTTGTGCAGGTCCCATATCCGTATCCTGCCGTCCTCTCCACCAGAAGAAAGTCTGAACCCAGCGGTGGCTCCGTCCTGAACGTCCTCAGCATCTCGACTCTTTCGCTTCTTGCTGTTGGTCGACTGAACCTCTGTAGTCGGCTCTACCTGAAAGAAGTGCAAAGCCGAAATGATCCCGCTGTGTCCATGGAACGTGTGCGTGGTATATCCTCCACGAATGTCCCACACTTTGACCACGCCATCTGCGCCGCCAGTCGCAAGCAACGTGTTGGTTGAGTCAACCGCCGACGTAATAACAGGTGTGGTATGCGGCTTCAGTGTCCGAGCAAGCTTAGCTTCTATCTCAGCCTCTGTCCGCTGCAGCGCATAGATGCGCATGGACAGCGATCGCGAGCATAGTATGAGATACGAAGCGTCTGGCGTGAGGGCGAGGGTTGTGATGGGCTCGCCGTCCTGCATACTTTGTCAATTGTCAGTCTCGAGCAGGCGACCATCAACGTGTTCTACTTACTCCTTCTATCCGGGCTAAATGTGCTCCAGTGTCGAGGTTGGTGAGAAGAGCTTCCTCTCCAAGACATGTCGCAAGGATTTTGCCATCCTCGCTGAGAGCGACATCGCCGCCGGTGTAGATTGGCTGGATCACTCGACTGGGTTCGAAGGTCGTTTTGGTGTCTGCTCGGAGTGCCATTGTCGACTATCGATCGTGCATGTTCATCTGATTTCTCGAGCATGTGAAGCAACTTTTTTTGGGCAACCACGGAGCTTCGGCGAAACTGATCTGCCGAGACACGCCCGAGCTTGCCGCGTCAAGTCGATCTGCCTTGTCGAGCTTCATTGACTGCAGCTAGAAGAAACATATATCACACTTCTCTTCAATCAACATCCACCACAACAGCAATCATGTACGCACTATCACACCCAGCACCTCCATCAAGACTAACATCGTTACAGGGAGGTCCTCCTCGGCATCACAGGCAAAGACTTCACCCTCATCGCCGCCTCCAAAGCAGCCATGCGCGGCGCAACCATCCTCAAGGCCACCGAAGACAAGACCCGGCCCCTCAACAAGCACACTCTGATGGCCTTTGTCGGCGAAGCTGGTGATACCGGTAAATCATCTCTTCAAACACTACAGATAATGTCATCCTGCTAACACGTATGATTTAGTCCAATTCGCAGAATACATCTCGGCAAACATCGCCCTCTACTCCATGCGCAACTCCACCCAACTCCCCCCCTACGAAGTCTCCTCCTTCGTCCGCACCACCCTCGCCAAAGCCCTCCGCTCCAAAAACCCCTACACCGTCAACCTGCTCCTCGGCGGCTTCGACACGCGCACCGAGAAGCCCGAGCTCTACTGGATCGACTACCTCGCGTCATCAGCGCCGGTCCCGTATGCGGCGCATGGGTACGCGCAGTACTATTGTTTGAGCATTCTGGATAAGCATCATCATCCGGATATTGATTTGGAGAAGGGGTTGGAGCTGTTGAGGATGTGTACGGATGAGTTGAAGAGGCGGTTGCCGTTTGATTTTAAGGGGGTGATTGTGAAGGTGGTGGATAAGGAGGGGATTCGGGAGGTGGAGTGGGAGGAGGGGAAGCAGATGTATGCGCCGTAGGGAGGCAAAGGCGGTGGTGGGAGTGATAAGCATGAGCGTGAGGCGTTCGGCGTTGAGTGCGGGAGCGATGCATGTCGGAATCAAGATATCTAGAAGATGCAATGAATATCGTGCATGCCGTCGTGGCAAAGCTAGCGGTAAGGCCTGTTCAACAGACGACGCACCGTAATCCAGTCTCGGCACAGTAAGTGGATCTCTACCGTGGCGTCACAGTCTTTTCTATCGCTCTCTCCTCGTCATCGACGCGAAAGTACACCGACAGCGCAGCACAGGATCAATGGCGGCAAAACTTTGCAATCATTGTGTTATCATCAACGAAGAGACCCGCCGCACCCCCGGATTATTCTCTAACATACAGTCCGCTCTTAGGAGCCACAAAGCCTTTCTCGTAAGACCTTCTTCTGTCTTACGTTTCGAGAGTGGACATGAGCTGATTGGGTACACAGGCGTGTCACAACTCGAGCAAATCGCACGCCAGAAGCCTTCGAGTCCGTTCTCGAAAAGTGCATCGCGATTGCTGGCACTGCAGCCGCTGTGCTTTGCTTGAGAGATGCGTTGTGATCACCGAGAACAGTGTGGACTCGAAACGGCTTCACTGGTCACCATTCCTGGCGCTATGCGCAGACCGGGTGAATTCGAGGTTCGTCCTGCTCACGACGCACGAGATCCTTTTCCCGGCTATGCTGGTCATACCCGTGCACGTTCTCGGAGATGGTGCCGCAGGTGCTGGTCTTGCATTTGTTGCTCCAGGTCTACGCAGTGGTTACTATCGGTGAGGCAGCTACGCAGGACCCAAGATCATACGGCTTGCTAACTTCTGCCACTTCTCTACGGCGCCGTGCTTGATGTTGCTTCTATCTGCTGAGCTCGCAGTAGTACAGATGCCGGTACCATTACTTCACCAATGTCCTGTGGCTGGCTTCCTCGGTTTTAGGTTCCTGTTACGATGTTACATCGGCATCCAATGCTTGCAATCTGCGACTAAGTAGTAAGCACCCAATACCGAACACAAAGTCCTCTCGAAATGCAGACGTTGCGATGTAGCCCAAGGGTGAACTGCGTTGCACCAGGCTTCATTGAGACGCCGATGACGGATGTCTTCAGCACGAAGGCGAAGGATATAGGCTTGGCTAAGCAGTGTTTGCATCGCATGGCGCAGCCGGAGGAGGTTGCGTAGGTTGTCGTGTTCTTGTTGAGCAACGACAGCAGTTTTGTCACGGGAGCGAATTACGCAGTAGATGGTGGGTGGTGTGCATGAGATACTTTCGCATGGCGTACGTTGGCAACAACGGTTCTTTACCAGCCCGATTGTAGAGGACAATGTTCATTGTGCTTGTAGGAGTTAGATTTCGTCTCGATTCTGAAGCTCCGGTACCAAAGGTACTCCGACCATTCTGACACCAACGCGGCGCATCGTTCGACTTCAGACTTCACCTGCTTTGCGTCCTCCTTGCAATGAGCTCCAACACGCCGTCAAATCTATTGTCCTCGCCATGATCATGCGTATTCGCTGAGCGCTCGGGAGATGATGCAAAGTGAGGAATCGAGGAATTGAACAGGCCAGAAGAAGTAGATGTCTTGCACAGAAACGAGCTCGTTATTGCAACTACGCAACGAGATAAAGCATATGGGCTTCCGCTTCTTCGCTAGCGACTCTCGGCGAGTCGATTGATCAAACTCGTCGGGAATGCAAAGGGGGAAGAAGCAGGATCTCGGATGCATACCTGGTTCCGTCTCACCATCGAACACCCGTGAGCATCAGCATCGTGATCAGATATCATGAGCGAGTGTCCAGGTGTGGGAACACTCGTGAGAGGAGGGCGTGCGCCTCGAGTGTTGCTCCGATGGCTTTCTGCTTCGACTGCCGCTTGTCAAACATGCCCAGGGAGGAGGGCTGGCGACCCGTTTGGATACACAGTTGTGTCAGGTAGGTTCACATAATGCAGGTAGGTACGCTCTTCAGGATCAAAGCAATTTGCAATCTGATCTCAAGATTATGTAAGGCGGATCTGTTCACTTGGTGGCTGCTAAAACAAATTTCTTCATCAGTAAACACTTCTTCTCTGGTCACGCTCATCGGACACTGGCGACTCTATTCGTGTACTCCTGCAGACGACTCAACCATCATCCGCTCTCGCCTACTGCGCGTTGCTACTCACCACTTGGCCTGCTTGCGAAGTACCTGGTGCTTCTCTCCTACATACCCTCTCGAGTCAGTGCTCCTTCCGCTTGCACAGCTAACTCTTGGCTCACTCCAGTTTGCCTTATCTCGACCGTGGAGCGTGTGCTACGTCGGCCTGCACTGCCCCCTGCGGGACGTCTAGCGGACCCTTTACTCCGACCCGCGTGCGGACGCCTTATCAACTACATATTCCAAAGATCTGAGCCTGGCTCAACCAAAGACTGACGCTGCTACGGCGTGCGACGATCGGCTCTCGGTTTGCTCTGCATTCTCTCCTTCCAAACCTTCTGGTGCTGCTTTGACCGGCACCACTTCTTCACATCAAGGGACGCCCAGCGGATCCTTCCAAGTTGAGATCTGAGCCTGGCTAACCCATGAGATGCCTGGCATCTCGTCTCGACGACCGCCGCCTGAGAGCCTGACCGGTTTCGTAGGTGCACCTTACTTTGAGTCACCTCAAAGTGCTAACGGGAGTCGTAGGAACACATCGTCAAATGACATCTTCGTGCGGCGCGACAAGGACCCCTCGACGCATCGAGCATTAGATACAAGACTCAATGCAAGGAGGGCTGACTAGGACGTTTCAGTCGGAGCGAGTCAAGGTGTTGCTGTGGGTTCGGTGGATGGTGGTAGTGCCGAGCATGTAATGAAGGGACGGCGATGGCTACGAGAGTAGTGAGTGTTGGAAGAGAGGCGGAGAAGGTGGAGTCAGAGCTGCCAAAGATGCAATGTGGTGACGAGTAGTTCTGTACATCATGCGTTCCGCGGGCAATCACATGATGATATGCTGGATGAAGGCAATTGGATGTGAAGTAAGTCTTTACTTCCGCTCGATTGATGCTCAATCTCACTTTGCCCTCTTACCATGTCAAGTGTGCAGTCCCACGCGCCTGCCACGTGTGATGTCGCAGCCACTAGCGTGCGTTCCTTTTTTGAGCATTGGTGCCTAGACGTCACAAGTCTGGGTTTCTCTTCAGCTTGACACTTTCACTCCACATCAACGTCGGACCCTTCACCAGGAAAGTCTTCCAAGATGGCGACAGACGTGCACGCAGAGCTTGAGAAGCAGTCTTACTACATCTCCGACGTACCTGACTTCACCGTTCGCGTTATCGAGCACAAAGAGGTCATCCGAAAGGCGATGGCAGCGGCCAGACGGTACGCATTTGACTCTACTTTTATCACCTTCTCGCGCAAAAGCTGACCACATTGCACCTACCAGACCAGGGTCATGGAGCCCAAGACCGTTCACGAGTTCAAAGTTGAGCGTACGAAGCTCATCTCACGCTCAGATGTCCTGAAGGAAATGTTCAGCCCAGAGAATCAGTTGAAGGAGAGCACACTCACTTGCGTTGATCTCCTCGAAGACCATCCGAAAGCTGTCGAGATCTGGTTCAAGGTCCTGCACGGTGTCACAGACTTGACCTCGGCGTACAGTGCCAAGATCATAGACGTCTGGGAGGTCCTCGAACTTGCTCACAAGTATGTGATGGACCCGCGCATCGCAGGAGCAAAAGCATGGTATGCAGGATGGTCCGAAGTTTACAGCTGTGGCGGCCGCCTCAGCTACGACCAGTACCGCTCGCTTCTGCTGCCCTGCTACACCTTCGATCATGCAGAGGGTTTCGCAGCCACGACGAAGTTCCTGGCATATCATGGGACGGGACACATAACGGAGGAGAAGCCGCCTGGCCTCACCCACGATCACCTGAGGCTTGAAGCGCGTGTCATTCGTGAGTTCCTTCCCTTGATCTCTCTACTTCTTGCCTTCCTGTGTATATGCAAAGCCGGCATACTAACATTTTCGTGACAACCAGAACAGCTGAATGCTGCCAGAGGTCGATTGAAGACCATCCTCCACCGCGGACTCTACGGTCCCATCGAGAGCATCCTCAGAAGCGACATGTGTTCAACTCACGCCAACGCTCTGTTCTTCTATGAGCTGGCCCTCACCAACTCGGGAGCGTGGCCGCTGGAAAGCCAGTTTCTCCGGAAGAGCGTCAACGATATGACCACGATGCTCGCCAGCTTCCAAGATCCCGCTGCAGCGAATGCGGAGACTGGTTGCCTCTACTGCAAGGTCGACTACAAATCCAACGTTGAAACAGCGGCAGAAGAAACAACACAGTACTTCGATTGCCTTTGTCTTGACTGCGATGATGCTTCGAACCCAAAGTTTGGGAATCCCGATGAAGATTACTGGAAGCACTCCAAGCAAGGTGTTGTCTGGGACCGCAAGTGCCGCATCAGCCACGGTCAACCTACGTGGTACTTTTCCTTTATGGATCGTAAGCAGGAGCAAATGGCTCGGATGAGGAACCACAAGTAGCCTCACTGCTCCCACGAGAACGATCCGGACTAGCGATGGTACAGATTCTCCTTCGTGCACGCTGTCTCGTGGTCGTCAGATCTTGCAGTGCAGCACCTTCTTGCTTGATTGCATCGATGAGACTACTGAGTTCGCTTCACCTCGAGATGACCCGCCGCAGAGGCAGGCTCAGACAGTGCGATGAAATTACCAGATTCAATGCGCTTCATCCATTTCGTGCTCTCGTACTGCGCCGTGAACACTGACATTCGCAGCGCCGGTGCCTTCGGCTCGAGCACGTCGTCGCCAGACCACGTCCATCGACCAAACGACCAGTTCAGGATCCAGCGTTGTCGTGCTTCCACGCCATCAATCTGCTCTCCGTTCGAATGTTCCGGTGTCTCGCTAGAGTACACTACAGCTTTGATTCGAAACACTTCGTCCTTGGGCGCAGTCTTCAGTAATCCATCGAGCTTCTTCAGATCAACTCCGGCCCCGGCAACCGTTGAGATGAGGCTGACAGAGATGCATTCAATCTCGCTTTTGTGGTCATCTGTTGACTTGCGGCCGTGGCTATGGTCGTGCGCTCCACTATGCCCACCTTCACATCGCTCACAGCCATCACTCTTCTCAGCCCACCCTCTCGCCATCTTCCCGTCCAACCCAAACAGCAGATCCACACTCACCCAGCCCTTATCACTCTTCACCTGCGGCGTATCGACATCGAGATCTCCCAGCCGATCCAGGAAAACATCGTACTCCCTCTCCCCCATGCCCTCCCACTTATTGATCACAATCAAATCCGTCTGCGACGCCTGCAATTTCGCCGTATACGAAGTATTCGCATATCCAGTCCAGTTCTCCGCATCTATCACACTAACGACTCCATCCAGCTCCCACGCTCCGGTCGCCGCTGCTATTCGATTCACTTCCAGAACCAGCTTGAGAGGCTCCGCACTCCCGCTCGTTTCAATGACGACCCGGTCTGGATTGCAGCTTTCTCGGAGCGTCTCCAGTGTAGTTTCGATCTGGCCGATGTTGGTGCAGCAGATACAGTCGCCGAGCAATTCTTGAGTACCAGCCATCTCGGCGGCTGCTGCAAGTTGGGTGTCCACGTTCAGGTCACCAATTTCGTTCTTGATCATGCCGAGCTTGTACCCAGGAGTGCGAGTCCGGAGTTGGGGGAGCAGGTTGAGGATGATGGTTGTTTTGCCGGCTCCAGCGAAGCCGGTCAGGATTGTTATGGGTGTTCGAGTTTGGCGGGCCATGATTGGAAAGTTATCAGGATAGTTGCGAGTGGAACGAAGGATGCCGTCGGTAGTCTTGAAATGTGAAGAGATGCACCCAGTTGGAAGATAGTTATGTTCCAGAGTGCTTCGAAGTTACGCTTTCTGGAGGATCGCGAAACCGAACTCACTTCCTGCTCCTTCCTATTTGGGCAAATTACGTTAGGCCAACTACGAAATGCTGGATCGCCTGTGGAATGTCTCACGGCTCTTGGCGTCGCTCGGTGAATGGTTCTCCAACGTTTCATAGCATCAAACTCGAAACTTGCGAGCCGCTCCTGCCCTCTGCCACGGAACCGCGTCATAATGCCAAGGGTGGGACAATCTATAAACAACCACCGTTGATACCTCACCTCTTCTCCTACAACAACATCCTCCACCACAATCAACCAAAACACAATCAACTCTACACCACCGAAACAACAACATGGAGTATGTATACATGCAATCTCACAGTGCTTCGCTCACTCGCTGATCCTCATTCGCAGTTGGATCAAGGCAACTTAACACCACGAGATCTTGCTCGCGTGCTCATCACTAACAACCCCATCAGAACCAAGCAAACAAGGCTGCAGGTGGCGGCAAGTCCAGCGAAGCGAATGAGGACTACCTCGACAAGAGTACGTCTTCCAGCCACCTCCGCTGGCCCCATCCTTCCACGACTTGGAGGCCCAACTAACGTGAGCATCAGCCATCGACTACGTCCAGGAGAACGTCATGGGCCAGGGCAAGCAGAACAACGAAAGTGCCGTTGAGCAGGCCAAGGATGAGCAGATCTCGGTATGCTACCTTCACCAACCAGGGAAGGCGTGTGTGGCTTGCTGACACTGCGACAGGACTACATTCGTGGCCAGTACAAGAGTCAGACTGGATCCGACATGCCCATCAAGGATAAGGAGACCAAGCTCGGTTGAGTGTGTTCATGCCTTCACGACGTGAACTGCATAGACGGGGGTTGACGAAATCATGCTGATGAACGTTCGAAATGCACGGATTCCCTAGTGGACATCCCGTAGGAGAAGTAGTGAGAGCACTAAATGAAACTGTTTGACGGATTCCAAACGACCGTTCAACTTTTGTCACGTGAAATCTATGGCAAAGCGCCTTTCTCGTAAGCTCCATGCCGGCCAGCTGGCCCTGTCCGTCTTGGAGTATGCACCTTCACGTACGCAAAGCACACCCCAACAATGACAGCCAGGATGATGAGCTTCGCCGTCCAGCCAAGATTCTCATCCGAAAGCTTCGGTGCAGCAACCGTATGTTCGTGCAGTGCCGACGTCGCCTTCTCGATCGGCTTACTGGACAATGGCACCTCACCCTCGCTCTCCTCGTTCAGTGGCTCCGCCGGCTCTGCCGTACCAGTATATCCTGCCCACAAGTCAGCCGACTACTTTCTGTAGACAACTCACCAGCACGTATAAAACTACGTACTGGCTATAGCTCGGCCCTGATACCTTCTTCAGGCACGGGAAGCTCCCCACTCTTCTTCACCTTGATCGTCTCCTTCGGCTTGTCGCCCGGGTTCTTCGCGCAGTTCTCGATCTTGTCAACAATATCCATGCCCTCCAGCACCTCCCCGAAGACAACGTGCTTGCCGTCCAGCCACGAGGTGATGACCGTCGTGATGAAGAACTGGGAGCCGTTGGTGTCTTTGCCCGAGTTGGCCATGGAGAGTAGGCCCTTCTTGGAGTGCTTGAGCTTGAAGTTCTCGTCGGGGAACTTGGCGCCGTAGATGGACTTGCCACCGGTACCGTCGCCTTTGGTGAAGTCGCCACCCTGGATCATGAAGGACTTGATTACGCGGTGGAAGGTGGAGCCTTCGTAGCCGTAGCCCTCCTCGCCTGTTGCGAGGGCACGGAAGTTCTCGGCGGTCTGCCAATGGTTCATCAGTGCTGGCTCTGCGTAAGAGTTAAGCCCTAGAAGCTATACCTTTGGCACAGTCTTGCCATACAGGCCCATCACGATCCTGCCAATCTCTTCATCGCCATGCTGGATGTCGAAGTAGACCTTGTGGGTTATCTTGGGACCACTTGCGGCCTGAACAGTATTTCCAAAGTATAGGAAGGATGCCGTGCAGATGAGGAGGAGAGAAACGATGAGCTTCTGAAGGTTGGCCATGGTGAACAGCGAACTCATTCAATCGATTGTGTATGAGTAGAGAATCGGGTTTCTATAGAGGACACTTGGAACTGCAAGGGCGCTCAAGGCGGTGGATGAGATGTGGGGAGCCAATGCGGTCGTCCTGGTTGTCTCAGAGGATCCAGACGAGACTTGAACATCACCTCGAGATCACCTTGAAGCTTTCAATCTTTACTCGACCATACCGCATCACACCGAGTCACGAGAACAACCCTACCTACTCTTACCTACCACCTCCGTGCGCCGCCACCATGGTATGTACACACACGGCGCACCCGAAACATCACATGCGCTTACACATCCCAGGTCTTCATCTTCGGCGTCAACTTCCCCGAATCGCGCCTCGTCTCCAAGTCCCTACAAACCTTCTACGGCATCGGCCCTCTTGTGCGCGCGCAGATAATGGCCAAAACACACATCCACGCCACCGCGAAGATTGGCGCTCTTACCGATCGACAAACAAATGCTTTGAGCGCGGAGCTCAGCACCATGACACTGGAGAATGACGCCAGGAGGTTCGTTAGAGACAACATAAAGCGGCTACGGGACATGGGGACGTATAGAGGGAGGAGGCATGCAATGGCGTTACCGGTGAGAGGGCAGAGGACAAGAACGCAGGTATGTGATTGTTATTGGGTGGCATGGCGGGCGCGGAAGCTAATCGTTGGGCAGATATCAACGGCTGCGAAGCTGAATAGGATAGACAGGAGAGGTTGACGGGGTGTCGTGTCTTCTTGAGCGTCTTAGCGAACATTGGGTGGCAGATGTGAGATTAAGTAGGCTGGAAGTCCACAATGAAGGCAAATCTACAAATCGAATACACCATATCAGATCGTGACCACAACGAGTAACATTTTAGTGGCGAGATAGATCGAAAGCTGGGTCGTTTCGAAGATCGAAGGCGGTGCTTTTGAAGTAGTTCGCGCGGCTTCCATACGTACTTCGGTCTTCATAATCTCCACGTGGTCGCAGCTGAATGAGAAGCGGAGAGTGACGAAGGTTAGTATTATCGCCTCCTTTCAATGGCCGTGTGATAACGCATCATTGGAGCGCTACCTGACGTGTTGCAAGCTACTAAGCTACTGATATACCCAAACTTACACGTTCCTCGCATCAAAAAATCAAAAGGGCCCGGGCGAATAAGACTTGAGTCCCGCCATGGTCACGATCTCATAAGCGGACCGAACAAGCAAAAGAGTTCACCCGCACGTGGCTAATCTCCCCGCGCATCAGCAGTCCTAGACGAGCGAGCAGCGTAGGCGTCACTGTAGGAGCAGACGGAACGTTACTTCACAGCCTCGGAAGGCTCACAGTGTGAGTTCTCAAGTCCCACGAGGTGGGACGAAACCATCAACCGGAGCCATGACGAAGGGAACATGAAAACGCAATATGAGCCTTGAGCATTCTTGCCGAAGTTCCACCGATAATTCGCTGTCATCTTTGTTGCTACGCTATGTTGCGATTTACCTCAAGCGTGAGCACACTGGAGGACTTACGCCACAGCGCTGGCCGGTAAAGCATGCTGTTCAGTATAATCGACTGATGGCGATGTTCTATTACTAGTCTGATCTCATCTATCATACCGCCAGCGGTGAATCATGCTATCATTCATCCTTATGTCGTGAGACACTCTGAAAGTCCTAGTCATCCATGCCAGCCTCAGCTCTTGAGGCTCAGCGTCCAATGAGACGCCTGCGCTGCAGATCATCCAACCCAATCCATCGCTATGCTGTGAAGTCAAACTTCGTCACGTATCCCATCCCATCCCAACCTGCTGTAACGCTATGCGTCAAGTACATAACCAGAAGCAAGAAGCAACCTTTATAATGGACTCCGAGATCATGCGGCCTCTATCCCAGTACAATCAAGAATCGTTGGTGAACACCAGACCTGAAAGCGGTCCGGTGTCATGAGAGAGTCATGCCATGCGGTGTCCTGCAACACGACACGACCCCCCTTGGCTTGGTTTATGTATTAGGTACCTGTGATAAGAGTCAGACCAGGTCCGAACAGGCAGCAACACCACAATACATAAAGACTGTCACTCACCAGGATCGCGAGGATTCGGGTCTCGAGCCAGTCGAGCACCCCATCGTCCGTTCCCTGCGTCTCGAGGCCAAGGGTCTTTGGGTGCTGGCTTGTCCGGACCGGCGTAGCAGGCATTCGGTGAGCGGTTGCAGCCATCGTCACGTGGCTGGACAGGCTTCGGTGGTCGAGACGGGGGTGACCGCCCGTTCGGAGGGTCGCGCGGCTGCGGACCCATGATGGTGGTCCGGTGTGTAAGGGATGCGATGCGGCTGTAAGTGATCGTCGTTGTCTTACTGTCAGACGCAAGGGAGGTGGTGTGTGGGCCGATAGGCTGTTGTGGCAGGCTGCTGATCGTTGTGGTGTTGTTCGAGTGGTTCTGACTCGATGTAGGTAATGATATGTTGTGTGGCTTGATGTTCTCTTGTTCTGATTTGTTTGATGTGAGACAAGAAGAAAAAGAAATGACTATACCTTCAATCTTTTAACTAAACACCAACATGAGTGACTAAATCTCCAGGTACCACAGTGTGTCATGCCTGCAGGCTGCCTACCTAGCCAATGGAGGCCGTCATCGAGGGCAATGCAGGCCGCAGTAAACACATGAGCGCGCTCCCGAATGGTTCTGGTACTCAACAAAGGACCGCATGATTATGCTAGTAGGCCTCTGCTTTAGTCGCCTTAAAATTCAACGGTGTTCTGTAGGTGGCATTTGACGGCAGCGATTGGGTGGCAAACCAAAAGTGGCAGCTGAGCTATGGCCAGACGGGTATGGTAACGGGGCCCGTGAGGTGAAGAGAAAGGGCAAGGTGAGGAAAGGAAAGTGAAGACGAGGGAAGGGAGATTTGGCATGCGTAAGTCGACCCATGACTGCATTGTTAGCAGGTCATGAGAGTCGCCAATGGAATGGACGATGTACAGGAAATCGGTAAGAGAAGAGCATGCGGGTACCTGGCGATGTCGTCCTAGCGCAGGCCTGGGAGCCTGAGGGCAGAAAGATCTAAGGCAGCGGGTGTCTTTCTCGAGTCACCGCGAGGACAAATCAGCGGGGACAGTCCGCAACTCGAGCTAATTTGCTTGTCGGCGGCCGTCGAGTTGGTTGTGGTGAGTCGCTCGCGGGGAGGCTTGGTCGCCGTGCAGACACTCCGGTGAAGTCGTCGTGCAGCGGGAACTCCTGCAGGCCACCGCGGCTGCGGTGCCATTCAACCAATGACATACGTTTGATCGACCTGTCTGCCGATGCAGCCTGCAGGTACAGGTGACGCGACAGATCTCTCATCTGCGAACTCACGACCGCTTCGAGAAGTACTGTCGCTCGAGCACCTTTGGTGTTGCGCTGTTCTCTGGAGCACCAACATTGCCGCAGCGAACCCACCAAACCATCACGAGACGATAAAGGCGCAGCGCCCACCGGGGCAACAGTTCAGCCCTGCGAGCCCTGATGGCCCTCAATTGCGCGGAGATAAGCTTTGTGACTGTGCTCTTCTCGTGACTTGAGAAGCGTGCAAAACGAGGCAACAACTAAGCCTCAGAGCAATGTTGAGGAGGAAATGGGAGGTAACGGGAGGCGCATGTTGTCGCTCGTGGAGTCACCCGCGAAGACGAGACGAGATGACGTTGCAGATCACGTGAATCACCTTGGCAGGCACTCGAGGCATTCACGCATGCATACACTTGAGGACGCGGCGGACTCGTGGATTATCATTGGCTCACACATAATCAACAGATATGTCGGTGTCACCGTTGAGTATATGAGGTGTTCCACAGGAAAGTACACGTACTTTAACCGAAATGTGAGTCCCTTCCTTTCTACACCTCGTTAAGCGATGTCGCCAACGGCGGTTCCGAGGGTCGTAATACCACCTCATGCCACGTACTCATTGCTGCAATGGTTGCCTTCACACTCAATTGGTTCTCCTGGTACTTGACGACTGCTGTCATTCCACTATTCGCTTGCTCACCTTCTGGAAGCTTCAGTCTATCTGCAAGAGTCATCGAGACAGGACTGAAGAGTGCTCCAGGTGCTCATCGCTGTTTGAAGGTCGCCTGGCTATCCATCGTCATCGTCTTCGTCATCTTCGTCTTCGTCATCTTCGTCGTCGTCTGCTTCATCATCGTCCTGGTCCACGTCCTCACCATCAGGTAGCTTCATCCCGTAGTCATCCTGGAAGTCGTTAAGTGCCTTCACCTCCGGCTTGTAGCCAGCCTCCGCAAACCGCTCCTGCAGCACATCCTTCATGATCTGCGCACATGTAATGATCAAATTCGATGACTCCGGCTTGAACACAGGCACCATATACTTCTTCATTACTTCTTTGATTTGCTCGGGCGTGACCGCCTGCACTTTGGCCAGCATTTGATGGCTCCAGTCCTTGGCAATGCCACGGATGACTTGGTTCGCAAAGCTGTACGACGCCGCAGAAGAGTAGCTGGGCTGCTCGTTGGCCATGCCTAGCACGATCTCGCTGACAGCGCCCTCGAGCGCGAATTTGTTGAACTCGATTTTGCCTGTAGCGTAGCCTTCAACTTGCTCTTTGGCGGCTGTGTATGCTTTGTACACGTCAGGTGAGCGCGAAATGGAGAAAGACAGTAGGCCAGTATCAGTGCCGCGTTGGAAATTGGTCCCGTAGGCAAGACCAGTGCCGCGAACGGCGACCCAGAGCGGCCCTTCGACTGCGTCCATGTACGTTGCTGCTACCATTAACGCGGCCAGGTCTGGATGGTCGTAGGAGTCTGGGCCTTTCGCGGAGATGATGGCGAACGAAGAGTCTACCGTGGACATAGGTACGATATAAGTGGTCGAGCCTGGGGATTTGCCGATCTTGCTCAGCAAAGCACGCTGCTTGTCCAGCGGCTCGAGAGGTTTGCTGGTGTCGAACCCTGAAGTTACAGCATCCCATGACGAGACTGGCTTCTCCAGCTTCTTCAAATCAGCGGCAATATAGATGCGGAAGTTCTCAGGTCGGTGCAGCGTCTTGCAGAGCTGGGAGAACTGCGCGATCACTTCGTCCGGTTTGCTGTCGAGAAGCTTCTTGAGCCGCCGAAGATACAGTGCTTTCGAAAGTGGGTTCTGAGCGCGAACACTTGATTCTCGCTCGTACAGCAGCATCCGATTTACACCATATACCATGCTTGAGCCACTGCGCTTCTCATCCGGGATGTCTGCCAGCATCTTCGTCAGGGACGTGGAGAGTCGTTCTTGGTCATGGATTGCATCGAAAAGTAGAGTACGAGTCCACCCAATAACACTCTGATAGTATTCTGGCTCTGTTTCGAATTCGATCGAGAGCACTTCTGCATTGGCGTGAGTCCTGTTCATGCCGAATCCGACAGTTTCCTTCTCCAGCCGAAGCACAAGATTTTCGAACTCTATCCGCTTGCCGTCCAGTGTGACTGGCGTAGAGAAGAAGTTGTTCATGTAAAGTGAAAGCATTGGCTTGAGCTCGAGAGGGACCGAGCCTGTGCAGAGATTGACCTTGATCCGCACGAAGTTTGAAGGAATGTGCTCGAAATGAATGAAGTGCGGCGATTTGTGGTCATCTTTGTCGACGATGGCCTGGATATCGTTACTCAGCTCGCCCATGTGCCGCGCTCTGCCGGCTCTAGCTGTGGTGGTCGATATGAAGTGTACTGATGTTGGAGATGGTACTGGGAACTTCTCAAGCAGCGAATCAGGAATAGGTTTGTCGTTCTTTGCCTGCGCATCGGCCAGCTTCTCGGCCAGCTGCTGCAGACCTTCTTCTCCGAGACGTTCTTTTTGGGCCTCCACACGTGCTTTCTCTTCGCGTGTGATCTTCTCTGATAAATCCTTGGACGGCTCGCCTAATACGGAGACGTGCTTTGCATCAGCCAGCCACTTTGACATGAAGTCGCGCCATTGCTGGTCGTTCCATGTTTCCAGGGTGTCAAGATCCTTGATGGTTTCCAGCGCCTTCAGATCTCGCCCATCTCGGTGACCATAGAGGAAGTCTTCGATGACCGGTGTGGAGAAGAACGATCCAGCGTTTTCTGAACCCATCTTGATCTGTCTGCGGTACCTTTTGATGCAATCCGAGATATAGCTCATGTCCAGTGCTTTAGAGGTGGTCTCCTTCAGAAGTTCCATAAGTCGTTGTTCGACGTCTGCAAGCTTCGTGGTCGCTACGGAACTCAACGAGAACCAAATAACGACATCGGGCCGTGTTTCGGTCTGGTAGTAGAACCCACTACATAGTTGCTCCTTCTCCACCAACGTGTTCTCGAGTACCGAGATTGATGACCCGCAAAGATAGTTGAGCGCAATCGCAAGAGCCAGATTTGCCAGTTGATCGTTACAGTCGGGCCCGAAGTACCCAACCATGACCTCACCCATGCTTTCGTCTTCTTCAGGAAACTTGATGCGTTCGACAATAGTTTTTGATAATGGTGGGGTCTGTTTCGAATCGACCCAAGGCCGCTTCGAAGGCGCATCGATGGTAGGCACATCGTCGACTATGGTGTCCTCGAAATCATCGAGAATCTGGAGAAGCTCATCGTGATTGACCTCGCCAGTCAGTACCAGACATAGATTTTTGGGCCTGTACATCTCCTTGTGGAACGCACGGATGCGATCTGGAGTCAGGATCCGGAGTTGCTCCATCATACCACCCGTCTCGTATCTATACCCAATGCCTTCGGGATACATCAGCCGCTGAGCACCCAGTGTCATAAGCTCTGCTGAATCGTTCTGAACGCCTTGCATTTCCGAGTAGACCACGCCTGCATCCTGGCCTTTGCCATCGATGTGGAACACCTCCGTATAGTATCCAGCATCCGTGAGCGTCGGAAGAATGAGATGTTCCAAGTAGACGGGCAAGATCTGGGCAAAGCCATCCCAGCCAGCCGTAGCGAGCGTGTATGCGGTATGATCGACAGCCGTCCAAGCGTTCGTGGTTGAATACGCACGGGTGGACAGTTTGTCGAGAAGGCCTTTGTACTGATAGGTTCTCGATCCCATGAAACAGAGATGCTCCAAAGTATGTGGCGCTCCGGAGTCATCGTGTATCTCGGTGGCGAGAGCGAAGTAGCCTTCCACTTTCGGTCCTGCTTGATCGACAACGACGACTCTCATGCCGGTGCGTGTAGACTCATATTGCCGGATCGTGACAGGAGCGTAGTCGAGTTGTATATCCTGATTGGTTCTGAAATGCGGTTTCAGTGCCGCGGAAGGCATGTCTGTTGTTTGGAGGAAGAGGAAGCGAGGACAAGAAGCCTCTGCCGTTGGAAAGACGTGGTCGGTAAAAGCCTTGCTGTTCCAAGGATT
This sequence comes from Extremus antarcticus, assembly GCA_033117895.1. Lineage (NCBI taxonomy): Eukaryota > Fungi > Ascomycota > Dothideomycetes > Mycosphaerellales > Extremaceae > Extremus > Extremus antarcticus. The sequence goes on along the minus strand of JAWDJX010000048.1, from coordinate 138,784 downwards.
CACCAGCAGATGACAGTTGTGGTAGCCGTTCCGAATCGCCAGGAAACTTCCTGTGCCCGAGACAGGAAGGTGTGAGATGCCAGATCTTCGGATCAGGTGAACTGTCCGTATCTATTGAGTCGTTCGAAATACTCTTTTTATTATATCGTTGTGGTTGCAGAGAATCATAAGGTACCAAGACCCATGGGACGCTTACGCGGAATTTGCGTCGTATTGCTCCCCTCTTTAAGGTTTCAGTCTAAGTTCTATAACAGCTTTTGCACGGACCACAATGTCGATGTAGATCACTTCAACGGGCAAGTGGGAACAGACAAGTGGCACACCGTCCAGGAACGATTTTCCACTTCGATATTCGCTTCATTACTACAACTCCGTGTCGGCAATGCTTCGTCGGCTAGTGGCATAGAGCAGAGGAGATGCGACTCTACAACCTCGCCAATGCGATTACTGTGAGCTGTCAGACGGCAAGATGAGTTTAAGCAGCATGCTGGGCCCCTCTGCGGAAGCACCGGTCCCACCCAGGCCAGGGCCAGAAACAGATGCATCAATCATGCCACCGCCGCCGACCGCCCCAAGGAAGTCAGACCAGCTTGTAATCGACACGAACGAGACACCCGGCGATGAGCAGACGACCACCGAGCCGATGTACACCTCGACCACCACTTCCACCAGACGGAATGCGAGCGGAAGTGTCTCCTCGGTGTATTCGGGAAACAAGATACGTCACCTGAAGAAGGACGATGGGGTCCCGCTCTGGCGCGTGGATATACAGTTTGACTTTCTCGATCTGGTGTTCAAGGACAAGACCAGATGTTTCACCAAGCACAGCGATAAGAGCAGTGGCAACACGTTCGCCGAGATATATATCGACGCAATGGCAAAGAGCAGCAAGTGTAGCAAGATCTTAAAGGAGAAGCTGTTGCAAGACATGGATGGTGCTGTGTGTATGGCAATGGTCTGTCTACTGGTAAATGTGGGCAGGATGAACACCACTCTCAACTGTAAGACCGCCTTTGCGTGCAATGCCGCGATACAGAACTAACATCGTCTAGTCTTTCCTGAGATGCGGGCACAACTTCGGACGTACCACTCGATACCAGCACTGCAGGCCCACCAGGATCCGAATGCTTACAAGCAGCTGCAGGATGCTCCTCGCTTGAAGTCGATACTGAAAGGAGCTACCGAGGACGAGCCGCAACCCACCACAATCGACGAAGTCAAGATGGCCAAGATACCACGAACCAACCCTGTCAACCTGATCTTTGTACTGAGCCAATTCGCCCCGAAGATCAGTGAAGTCCACTTCCCGTCTCCCAGAGACTTCTTCGACCTCGTAATGAGACCTAGCCTTAGTAGTGCTAGCCGAGCGCGAGCATTTCTGTGGCTGATGTGGTGGTATTTGGAGAGCAATTTCGGCTACGATGACACGCAGCGCAACCCATTCGGTCCTGGCCAGTACGGAGAGGGCGACAAGGAGGCTAACCTCATTCCTTTGAAAGTGCCGACCCTGGACTGTCTCAACGAGGAACAGGCGGCTGCCGAGAATGTGGACACTGAAGAAGAGAAGCACTACGGTGCCGTCAAGCGTAACGAGCGTATTGCGATTCTAGCAAGCGAACCAAGTCCAGCTATGACAGCACTTAAGCGGGCCAGGAAAGAGAAAGGTTTGGTGAGCAGCAGAGGTCTTCATGCCACGCATTCAGAGGACGAAGGGCTCAGCGAGGCAGGGCAGCCGCCTTATCAGTTCACTTCGGCTGGAAGACCTGGCTTCAAACACGAGACGGCTAGTGATTATACACGGTCTCCGTCTCCTGTAGCGAATCGCGGCTTTCAAGCTGTGAACCACCCAGGCACCGGCGATATGCGCATCAACAACCTCCTCAACAACGACGATGGGATGTCCGAAGCTTCGCCGCCTCGCGGAGACCAGCTTAAGAAGGGCCCAGGAAGAGGCAACTGGCGCCGCACCAAGCAAGATCCGTCTGTACCAATGTCAACTGCAGATCGCTCACAACAACCACGTCTACTTCCGAACAGCGCACTAAACTTCGTGAACGAAGGTGTTCTGCGAGCCACTCCACCAAGCTTCCATAACATCGCACCCAGCTCTATCACACAACCATCATTCTACGATCATGTACCCACGCCCTCCTACCAGGCCCAGAAACGCCACCGCGGTGTGACACAACACCAGTCGGCTGTCATGACGCACAGGAAGCAACAGATAGACTATACACTCGACCGCCGCATCCGCAAAGTCCACAAACGCGCCCGACATCAGCGCCAAAGCGAAGGACCCATCCTCCGGGCGTGGAAGCGAATCAGCATGACGCCTACCGACTACGACTCTGAAGAAGAAGTAATCAAGATGCGCAAAGCTCGGGAACGCGCTGATAAGGACGATGACTGGCCCTTCAAAGGCAAAGAGAACGTTGATGCCGCTTTAGAGGAAGCTGAGGCAGCGCGTCGACCACGCATATATCTGTCTGGCTTCGCACACCCGAGCTATGATGATGAGGACGATATTGGCGAGGAAGCTCGGAGTCTTGCCAAGGCTTTCGGACGGTGTGGTAGGAGGCTGGAGAGATGGGAGAATAGTCCTGAGCCTGGCAGCGTCATGATTCGAAGGCGACAGATGCGAGCGCAGCCCAGGGGTGCGCTGCGGAGGCGTCATGGGGCCGTGCAGGGGATGTCGATGGAGCGGGATGGGTTTGAGGATGGCAGGCGGAGGCAAGTGAGGCGGCAGAGGAGTGGGACGGGGAGGGGTGAGCAGAGGATGGACCTCGAGCCAGACGATGATGATGGAGGAGGTGGAGAGCTGGATGAGGAGGACCGCGAGTTGCTAGGTGAAGTCGATGCGTCTGATAGCGAGGAGGATGAGGATATGGGGGATGATTGAGCAGGAGACCGGTGGCTGGCCTTGCACTATTGCTCTATTCGGGATACCTGTGCAGACGCGAACCGTATTATAGTGAATAGCTGCAACTGATGATACTGTTTCGGTTCTACTGACTTATGGTCTGAACAACATCAGGTACCCGAGTCTTGTTCCAAGAGCATGTGATACCGACCAAACTAAGGCAAGAGCGACCGTGCACCGGAGCTTCCCGGTAGAGATCGCCGCCCCTTAGCGCCCGCGCCGGAGAAACTAGGCTACTGATATCTCAGGTCTCAAGAGAAATTTCGACGCTCTTGCCTCCTCCTCAACCACAACATCAACCTCCATCAGTGACCTCTCACACACACACTCTTACCTTAGTCGTTCCTTGTCTCTTTGCGGTGTTTCTGCAGCTGAGGCAATTCACGACATTACTACGAGACCTTTCACAGACCAGCGTCACTCACTCACACAATCAAAAAGAACCCAACGAACAACAGCACCATGGCTGAAGCACTCAACATGAACGGGCTGTCCCTCAAGGACTCTCAGCATGCCGCTCCAAACGGAGCACCACAGCACAACGGCTTTGAGAAGGCTGCCTACATCCCACCACACATGAGGGGCCAGCAGCGCTCTGGACCACCAGCGGCTGCCGCCCCCAACGGCTTCGACGGCGGCCCACCACCCATGGCCAGCGGACTCAACAGCAGTGCATGGGCACCGCCGCCAGGGCAGCAAGCACCAAAGTAAGTATCTACGTCATATCCAGGTCGCACATTTTTGGCACAATTTGACTGACTTTTCACTCTCAGCGGCTTCGGCGCCCCTCCACCTGCCAACGGCAACGGCAACTGGGCCAGTGCTCAGGCCTTCACCCCTCGCGGCAACTGGGACAACTCTCCTCAGCTTCCTCGCACCTTCGATCGCGGCGCCTACGGTGCACCAAGCGGCGGCGGTCGTTCGGCCGGCGGCTCAGGAGATGGAGCCTGGAGAGACGGCAAGCACGTGCCAGGGCCACCAAACCCGCGTGTCGAGCGTGAGCTATTCGGTGTGCCCAACGACCCATCGAAGTCCACCTCGGGCATCAACTTCGAGAAATATGACGATATTCCAGTGGAGGCTTCCGGACAAGGCGTGCCAGAGGCCGTCACTGCGTTCACCAACCCACCGCTCGATGATCACCTTATCGCCAACATCGACCTCGCAGGTTACAAGGTGCCAACGCCAGTGCAGAAATACTCTATTCCAATCGTGATGGGCGGCCGTGACTTGATGGCTTGTGCTCAGACCGGTTCCGGAAAGACTGGTGGTTTCTTGTTCCCAATTCTTTCTCAAGCCTTCCAGACTGGACCTGCTGCACCTGCTCCACAGCAGGGAGGTTTCGCTCGCCAGCGCAAAGCCTACCCAACGACGTTGATTCTCGCTCCAACCCGTGAGCTTACGTCTCAGATTCACGAAGAGTCTCGCAAGTTCGCCTACCGCTCTTGGGTCAAGCCCTGCGTCGTCTACGGAGGTGCAGACATCGGCTCCCAGCTCCGCCAGATCGAGCGTGGCTGTGATTTGCTCGTCGCCACTCCCGGTCGTCTTGTTGACCTCATAGAGCGAGGCCGCATCTCGCTCGCCAGCATTAAGTATTTGGTCCTCGATGAGGCCGATCGTATGCTTGACATGGGTTTCGAGCCGCAGATCCGCCGCATTGTCGAAGGCGAGGATATGCCGCAGACCGCCAACCGCCAGACGCTCATGTTCTCGGCCACCTTCCCGCGTGACATCCAGATGCTCGCCCGCGACTTCCTCCGCGAGTATATCTTCCTTTCGGTTGGACGTGTCGGGTCGACGTCTGAGAACATTACGCAGAAAGTGGAGTACGTCGAAGATGCCGACAAGCGTAGTGTGCTCCTCGACATCCTGCACACGCATGGTGTCGGGCTCACCCTCATCTTCGTGGAGACCAAGCGCATGGCAGACACGCTCTCGGACTTCCTCATCGCCCAAGGCTTTCCCGCAACTTCGATTCACGGCGACCGCACTCAGCGCGAGCGTGAGCGTGCTCTGGAGATGTTCCGCAATGCTCGTTGCCCAATCTTGGTCGCGACTGCCGTCGCTGCTCGTGGTATGTCTCCCTTTTCGTCACTCTTTCCCCCTACCACAGCACAGCCCCTCTTTTCATCGTTCCTCTGTATCACAATGCATGCTGACTCAAAAAGGTCTGGATATCCCGAACGTCAAGCATGTCGTCAACTACGATCTGCCAACCGACATTGACGATTACGTCCATCGTATCGGTCGTACTGGCCGTGCCGGAAACACTGGTATGTCGACAGCCTTCTTCAACCGCGGCAATAGGGGTGTCGTCCGTGATCTTCTGGATCTTTTGAAGGAAGCCAACCAGGAGGTTCCCGCATTCTTGGAGAGCATCGCTCGCGAAGGTGCCGGCTTTGGCGGAGGCGGTGGACGTGGTGGCCGCACTGGCGGTCGTGGCCGTGGCTCTGCTGCCATGAAGGATGTGCGTACCTATGGTGGTGGCCAGCGTCCGGCTTACGGCGCTGGCATGGGCATGGGTGGATATGGTGGTGGCGGCGGCATGGGCGGTGGTGCTGGCTATGGTGCTCCTGGAGGCGGCATGGGCGGCGGCGGCGGCTACGGAGGTGGCTACGGCAACCCAAGCGGCCCGGGCGGCAGCAGCTGGTGGTAGACGGTCTTCTCGACCATCACCCGCCACCGACCGATTCGACACCTCTCCTTTCTTTACTGGCTTCGGCGCGATGCTTATTTTCTTATCGAAGGCCTTCGATCCGGCACATCGACCGAGCCTGCGGCACACGACGACAACAACAACAACGATACCCCCGATCAGCATGATAGACAGCACTGACTTTTCATCGACCGAAATGCATAGCATGCGGTGTGGGGAGACGGCGTTTTAACCAACCATCACGACACTGGCGCTGAGGTCCTTTCTGCTCAACAACTCGGAGCAACGATGGGACTACAGCATGTGTGTCACGATGGACTTACGACAACTACTCGGCTATTCTGGGCCGGCGGATGTCGCTGCTCACCAGATGACGGAATTTACAAGGCGTTATGGTTAGATGGATTTGGGGAATTGTTTTCCAGCAAGAGGAGGAGCAACGACTTCTTCGCATTGACTATCAAAAGCGATCCTGCATGCATGTGTTTTTCATCGGGCGTTCTAGCGACTTGCACACCAACCCACCGACTGCTGGCACCGGCTGAGAATCAGCTGCATCCTGGCATGGCGTGGGTAAATCATGAGTGCGAGGCGCATTTCTTGCTATTGCTTTCTGAGATACCAATATAGATTACGGCGGGATGGGTATCTGTGGGAGCTATGCATGAATGGACTTTCATCGTCTGGCGCTTCTGTAGAAGGAGCGTGGGAAAGATGACAACGTGCGATGTGCGGGATCAAGAGAAAAATAGTGCTTTCTGTGCGTGCTTGTGCGAGGTGGATAGCTTTTGTAGAGAGGTATTCTCTGCTCACATCACTGTTCCATCACTTCCATGTTCTCCAACTCATATCGCAAAGTGAAGCTGTTTCTCGTGAGGCAACTGCCATCAATGACATTGCCATCCGCTTTTCAGCCAATCATTCAGTAGTTCTAGCTGCAGCTTCCATCCGAGTCGCACAGCACACGATCCACAGCATATGCACACCAGTTTACAGTCCGAAGGCTTCGAGTAGCACAGCTCGTATTGATACTCGCCATCTGACACTCGACATTCACTTCCTCGGAATCTCTCACTTCAGGTCGAGGTGGAGAGGAGAAGGGGTGGCGAAAAGTCTGCGCTCGAAGACTATCCGTAACTCCACCTCCTAGGCTCATCTCCGGCGCGGCTCTTTGCTTTTCCACGTTATTGTTCACTCCATCACCACGACAGATCTGTTTCGGTATTGCTCCGAGAGACATCCGATGCCAAGCAGATCGACGGCAAAACCGTATCGCTCGACCTCCCCTCGCAGTCATCCCGACTCGAGAGAGCCACACGACTACGCGAGACCTCGACCATTCCTACGACAGCGGCAGTAGGGCTACACCAACAGTTTAACAACACCCGGGGCGGCTCTCTGCAGTATACAACATATCTCATATCATGCAATGGCGGTCGTAGCGAGCCACAACCAGCAACCGCTGCCACAGAATAATGCGCACAGCTCTCACAACTCGCACAACTCGCCCGCCTCGCCTATGGACTACAGTCGAGATGCATCCGCCTCTGAAGCCTCGACCGCGCCGCCTCCTCCGCCTCCCCCTCCGACCGCTGCGCCTGCGACTGCGAAAGGGAAGGCAAAGGGCAAGAAGGCAGCAGCTAGCAACGACCCGGCCGATGCTCATAAAGCTCTGCTCTCGAAGATCTCACAGCTCGAGGCTTCCTCTACCGAGAACGCGCACGAGGCAGCAGAGATAGAAGCGGAAGTGAAGAAGGCGAACAGGGATCTGAGCCAGCTGCTGAACACGATGGAACCGCACAACAGCAAGCTGGACACGGTGCAGCGGAAGTACACCGAACTACTCAGCGAGATGAAAAAGGTAGAGCGCGAGCACGTGAAGGCGAAGAAGCGAGGCGACCAGCTGCAGAAGGAGAAAGAGGAAGTCGGCAAAGAGCGCACGCGCGAGCGAGGGCTGAAAGAGAAGCTGGAGAAGCTGAGTCGAGAGCTCACGCGCGAGAACAAGAAACTTAAGGAGGATCTCCGGGACTTGCGCGAGACTTCTGCAGATCGGAATGAAGAGCTGCATCAGCGGTTGGAGAATATGGTGCTGGATGTGGAGGATGTGCTGATGGATGGACGACCGGACCGGCAGGCGGTGGAGCTCGAGCAGGATAAGCTGTTCCGGATGAAGTTCACGAGTTTCCTGCATCAGTACGAGATGCGGGAGCTGCAGTTCCAGAGTCTGCTGCGCACGAAGGATTTGGAGATCACGTATCATATCGCGAGGCATGATCAGCTGAAGCGCGCGCAGGAGAACGAGTTGAGCAAGAGCACGCAGTTGACGAAGCAGGTTTCGACGTTTAGCCAGACGGAGAGCGAGCTTAGAGGGCAGCTGAACGTGTACGTTGAGAAGTTTAAGCAGGTACGTCGGACATTTTCTCTGTGAGGACGTGGCGGACTCGCGGAGCGCCGCCTTACTCACCCCCGATCAACAACGGTTTGGTAACTGACTGACCCCCCCAGCAGGTCGAAGACACGCTCAACAACAGCAACGACCTCTTCCTCACCTTCCGGAAAGAAATGGAGGAGATGTCGAAGAAAACCAAACGGCTCGAGAAAGAAAACCTCAACCTCACGCGCAAGCAGGAAGCCACGAATAAAAACATCTTCCAGATGGCCGAGGAGCGCAGCCAGAGCCAGCAGGCGCTCGACCGCCTCACGCGCGAGAACGAGAAGTTAAAGAAGTTGTGTCGGGCTATGCAGACGGGCAGCTACTCTGGCGGAGCTGCTGGTGCTGGTGGCGCGAGCGCTCTCGGTGGAGCGGGCGGAGCGGCTGGTGCAGGGGGGTTCCGCCCTGCCGGCGGCGTTGGTAGTGTTGGGGCCGACCCGCTGGAGATGCTGGAGGGCGATACGGAGAGCGAGTACGAGGACGAGGAGTATGATGAGGATGAGGAGGAGGAGGAGCAGGAGTACGATGACGAGGATACGGAGGAGGAGGGCTTGGATGTGCAGCCGAGGACTTATGGGCCGCCGCCTCCGCCGCCGCCGCAGGAGAATGGGAAGATGAGGCAACAGCAGCAGCAGCAGCAGGTCAATGGCACCGCGGCGGCGGTGAATGGGGGGAGGCATTGATTGAGTGTGGAATAGGGGGTAGCTGTCGTTTGTGCCTTCTTTCCATCCTCATCCTTTTCTCGTGGTCGTTCTTTCCCCGATCGAGGTGGGTCTTGGCACCGCGGCCCTATCCGTGGCCAACCTCACCTCACTACTTCATCCCCCTTCCTTTCTCTTCCTTCCTTCCTTTCTCTCCAACACTACAAACATCAGCGCTGCAGAACAGATTACACACGCCCACTGCATCGCCCTCTCTACTGCAGTGAGGTCACTAGCAGGTTTGGATGCGTCCTTTCCGAGCGCGAGAATGACAGTCTCTTCGTTGCGGTCTGGCGATTGAGCCTCACTTTCGGGTGGTGGTTCGAGGCTGGATGGTGACGAGAGGCGTCCCAGGCTTTTTCAGACCTGCCTGTCCTGTGAGGTCAATGGGGGGCGGACTAAAGTCGTGGGGACATGCTTTTCGTGGTGAAGCACAAGGGGGCAATGAGTCAGGAGTCGGTGACGGTACTCGTACCATTGAGCGGTCTTTCTTGTCTTGATGCTCATGTTCAATCGCTGTGAGGCTAATCTGATTGAATACATATCTGTTTTCATATCACAAATCTGGCCCAACAAAACATCAGAATTATCAGTGATTTTCCGCCACCACTGCACAAGCCGTTCAACAGAGCTCAATCGCCGACTCTCCGTTATTCTGGCGACGCAGAACAAAATCCATTGAGGTGTTCGAGGTGACCTGCAGCGGCGGCATATTGAACAGCCCTTCCAGTGCACCGACTTTTCCAAATGTCCACATAGGAATCACAACATCCGGCCGCATTGTCAGTCGATACCGACGACCGTCTACGAAGGCATAGTAATCCGGAAGCCTCTTCCAATAACCGTCGACGCTCAAAAAGACGCGAGGAACTTGTGGCCACAAAGTCTCGAAATGGTTCGCCTTCTCCAGCCCCTTGACACCATGCTGTGAAAGCAAGTGTGCCCAGAACTGAGCGAGGCCGTGTTGTTCAGGGAGCCCGGTTTGAGAGGCCTGTGAGATACCAGTCTGCACCTGTTGCCAATCGACCTGCCAGGTTGTGGGCCGACTCGGGTAGAACTGGCGACTTTTCTCGGCAATGACATCTCCGGTCGCTAGATCGGTCAGGGTGAACGTTCGCTCGTGCGACGGGTGCGACAGTGCGGGTTCCATGCCTATGGTGACGGGCCGATTTCCGTGTAGTACGAACTCCAGTATCAATCCATCCGGCGCGCCCTTGACTATTCTGACGTCGACAGAAGGCAAGGTTGCCATATCCCGATCCGTTGAGCGCGGACTACACAAAGTCCACAAGGTCCAGATTTCATTGGTGACTCGGCACCAGTAGTGTGGAGAATCCACAAGTAGGACGAAGGCTTCCTCGCTGTTGTTCCCTCGCAGTGGTGGGCTGGAACGCTCTGCACTCGACAAGCCTGCTTGCGCCTGTTGCGTGCCAGCACTTCGCTCATCTTGGTCGAAATAGACTAGCTGAGGCCCCGTGAGCAGATGTGCTGGATCGAGAAACAGGAACATGTCTGGGAAGAATCTTCGAGGTAGGCTAGAGTATGTCGGCACTTCCGGTGGGACGAGAAGATCCTCGATGTAGTCCATAAGTTCTTTTGGCAATCTGTTGTCGCTTATCTTGGGCGATCTATGCTCGTTGACCTTTGTCAAGATCATACGAGTGCATCTTCTTCGAAGCATCGTAGCGTCTGCTCTTCGTCGAGACGAAGACTGAGCGTGATACTGGTATGCAGCTGCAGCATTCGTGATCCCCTGGATGATATCGAGAGTCCAGGCCTGACATTCTAGCATACCCTTGTTCAGTGCGTGGAAAAGTGCATTGGGATGCAGATGCATACTGTCAGATGAGATGTATAGTGTTATTGAGAATGGCGGGTTTTCTCTCGAAAGCCGTGGGTCCCAGACGCTGGTCACTGGCCTGCCCGTAACATCGCTGTACGTAGCATATCGAGTATGCTCCAACGGTTTTGGAATCAGTAGCTCCGTCATGTCGAACAAGCTGGCCATTCGTGCCCTGTCGGCCTTATTGAGCGCTTCTAGTGCATCGTGAGGGTCAGCCATATTGATCTGTTCCTCGCTGGCAGTACTCTCGGAATCGTGTTCCTCGTCTATGTCAAGCACTGCTTCTGGCTCCAGTTGCATGCTCATACCACCATCATTCCACCTTGCAAGCGACTGCACCGCCTCAGCGCCTCCACCCGTGCTCCAAAGCTCGCGTAGATGGTGGAGGGCACACGGCCACGATCGGGACCGTACGGCTCGCACTGTGCAGACATCCTCGTCTCGTGAGTCCCGCACTTCATCACTTAGTGGTGTCGCATGCTCTCTCAGGTCGAAGGCTACCCAGACAAGATTGCCCTCTGTCCAGTTTGTGCTGTCCACAACCACGATACGGCAGGACTTCGTTCTATAGTGTGATCCAGTGAAGGTGAACGTCACTATGCCGTTCTCATTGCGGTACCGTAGCTCGGTCCGCTGATGTGCTACGCATGACAGTACGTTTGGTAGCGGGTGCAGATACAGTTCGAGATGATAGTTGCATTCGGTGCTTTCAGAAGTTCTCCAATCATCACCAAAGTTACCCAGTCGTCGTATGTGATACACCAAGCTAGCTGGAAAGCTGGAGTCGGTGGCAATCGTCGCTGCCTTCGGCGTGAAGTAGACATGGATAGGAAAGGGAGGCAGGTTCTTGTGGTATGCACTGCCCAGTGGTTCTGGGAACCATACGACCTGTACATCTCCGCCCTGATTGTCTTTGATCTTCATGCTCCGGACTTCCGATTCCATACTGGATGCATCTTGGCCGTCGCTTGCATGCGTCACGTCCGCCGGGGGCCGTTGTGAGACGTCTGCCATGTCGATAGGTCCCTAGAGGTCGACCTCCGGTGAGATCAAAGAGGACAGAGGCTGATAGATGTCCTCTGGTTGGCATTGCATTTCGCGTGAGTACGACGTTTCTCGCTGCTGCTGTATGACCTGAAAGCCTGTTTGGAAAGCCTTGGCACCAAGTAGTAGCCCGTGCAAAGGACGTCGTGGTATGAGAGCTGACTTTGGCAATATGGAGCATGCGATTTGAGTCGCGAAAGCTTGATTGAAGGCTTCTACGAAATCACGGCGCGGGTCATTCTCCGTTCGTTTCATATCTGCAACAGATGCCACGGCCTGCTAAAATGCCGCAGCAATGTTGCGCCCCGAATGTTCACTTCTGTTGCAGGACTGTCTCATCGTTGATATCGCCATGGCCTCCACAATGCTGCTCGTCATGTCGTTGAGATTGCCATCCCTACTCCACTTCTATCGCCGCAGGAGCGTTCCGCTGCCGACGATCGGGCCTGTAACCCTGTCCGCCCTGCATACCACCACCGTTAAGCTCTACCTCCTTCTCCCGAACGAATTCTTCTTTCTGGCTCCTGATCACCGCCAGGACGTTTACCAGACTCCCCTTCCACGTCTCCAGACGACTCGCTACCTCTCGCCACTGGTTCTCGCCGAATACCCTGTACGTGCTGCGGTGAATGAGGAACTCCTGCCTTTGCTGCGACAGCTTGCCTTCGACCAGGCCAGAGCGGATGGAGTCAATCACCCAGATCTCAACATCCTCGCTTGCGATGTTCAGCTTCTTGGCGATCGTGCTGTAAGGTAGAGTTCTTGTCTGTGTCGCCTGTGCTGCGAGAGAAGCGAGGGTGAGTAGCCGCATTTTACGGTCAAGGGTGTCTTCGTTGAGGCCATTATCGGAGCAGAAAGATGGATTGGATTCTTTGAAGTCCTGGAAGTCGTCGTAGCTTTCAGAACTGAAAAGCTCAAGGATCTCAGACCACGTTTGATCACTCTTGCGCAGCGCTTGGATGCTGTCGAGCGCCGTAAGGTCCTCGAAGTCGAAATGCTTCTCGATCTGCACTGCCGCCTTCAGCGCTCTAATGGACAGATCGCGGGCTTCTGTGGATGTTGCGTCGCTCTGCAAGGTGCGCAGAGCTTTGAGAAGGTAGATGTAGTTGTCGTCGGCTTCGTTTGTAGCAGAAGCCGCATCTGCTACAGCAAGAAAGAGCTTGCGCTTCTCCTCATCCTCCATCTCCCATTCCTGCAGCCAGCTATCGAGGTTCTTCAGCTGCGGGCGTAGTGTCTCGTAGTTGCCAGAGTTGCGGATCACATCGACTATGGAGAGTAGGACATGGAATCGGGTATCATCGTCTGGCTGCACCGCGTTGAAGATAGTCCCCAGTATGCCGAGCGCAATGCCGATTCCGTTGTGCGGAGACGAAGTGATGGGCGCAGAGAGGTACCGGCAGACATGCGGAAGAAACTTTTCGGGATTCGGTGCTTGCGAGATGAGATGTATCAGAAGGTTGTAGGCCGCCTGGAGTTCGCGTTCGGGCGCAGAGTTCAAGACGGAGCTCGCGGTCACCAGCTTCTTGAGCACAGCATCCTTGTCTGTCTGCTGACCCTCCTGCTGCTTGTCTGCATCTGCCAGTAATGGGGCAATCTCGCTCGCGACATTCGACCCTTCTCCTTTCACAGTGTCGAGATACGTGGCAAGCTCTGACGACAGCTCTTCGAATGGACCTTCCACGAGGGAGAGTCGCGGTATGCCCGGCATGGCGGGGGCTGTTCACTCTAGTTCGGGCAGTAATAGTGTCTTGCTGGATGGCTCCGGGGTCTGCTGGGGTCGTTTCTGGTCCGGCAACAATCGCGTAGATCCGCAGTAGAATTTTTCGCTGTTCTCGTAACTGCAGTGCCGCTGTCGTGTCGTTGAAGGCGTGCTGCGTTGGTGTGCATAGATCACGATGCGTGTGTGGTCGATACTTCGATTTGCTAGCGTGGCCAAACTTTTGGCTTGGCGCGGGCATACCCGTGCTAGCACCAACTCTAAACTCAAACCTATGCTCTGCATCTTCTCGTTCTCCAAGAACAGCCCCCTAGCAAGGCAATAGTACGATGGAGGAAAACGTGGCCAACAGTAAGGGCGATGAGGGTGGCGATAAGGCTGGACGCGTTATAGTGGAGCCCAATAGAGTTGCAAACATCGATCAAGCTACATACATCCAACAACGAGCTACATACGAACATCTGAGACCGCAGAAGAGATAGAGATAGAAAAACAATAACATCCGATCGCACAAAATCATAGACAGACCGGATATACTCACCACAACTCCGGCTGCTGATCGGCAACCGCCACCCACCAACAGATAGAAATGACCTCCAGGTGTCCAGCTATGGGGTACACTGCTCCTTGAGAGAGTGTATGAAGTGAGGGCAATGGGAAGAAGGGTTAGCAGGCCTCTCGGAGATGTTGTTCGAATTCAGAGGCGATACAGCGTCATATAGTGCCTGCTTTGGTTTCGGAGAACCCTTCCACTTGGCGTCCGGGAAAGTGATGAGCCAAGCCTCTCGAACTTCCGATCAAGCTGAAATGGTCTCAGAGCACTGCTTAGCGCTTGATCGTGCTTAGGAGAAGCCTTTCACCTACTGTTTCGACTGACTTTTACGACTAAAAATCGCCTCCAAGTTCCCAGCTTCCAGGACTGCGTTCGGAGAAAGACTGTACGATCTTGATTGGTCCGCCGCTTTCGTTACGCAACGGCGCCCGCCAGTCTTTGAGGCCAGGTTCCAAGTAAGCATCAGACAGTTTGACGTACTTCTCATCGAAAGGCACAATCTCGAGGAGCACAGCAGGCCACTCCGTCATGTCGTGGTATCCTTTGCCACCATGACCTTCCTGGTCCCATTGCTGACGCTCTGCCGACGAGGTTGCATCGCGCGGATGACGCTGCATGGGTTGGAAGATGGTTATCGACTTGATAACTTTGTGGCCGAAGTTCGGCTTGCCCCGAATCAAAGCCCATACTATATCTTGACAGCATTGCATACTGAGAAGCCCATAATATGGCCTAGATGCGGTTAGTACATTCTTCCGCTCGAGGAAGAGTTGTACGTACCAGCTGCCAATCTCGAAGGTCTTACGTATGGCAGGTTGGAAAAGAGTTGTCTCTTCATAATTCCACACCGGGAATTGGCCGGACGGGCATCCTGTTAGATGCAGGCAACGTTGAAGGACGATGATATCCGGGTTGTGCCGGATGTTGACGATTGAAATGTAGTTCAGCCACCAGCGCATGCCCGGGCTATTAAGCTTCATGTAACCTGTGGTTCCGACCAGCCAGCCTTTCGATAGGCCGGTCCCATCGTCATCCCAAGAGTGAATCTTATCCCAAATATTGATGAGGATCTCAGAGAATGGTGTATGCCCAGTCTGTGCAGGTGGCTCCTGTGACATCTTGAACTCTTGGAGCATTTCTGCTGGTGTCTTGCTAGCAACAAGCACGATCACGCCATCGAATGGATTGAAAACAGCCTCGAGCCAGGCATTGGTGGCCTGTGAAGGTGTTAGTCAAGCTTCCAAGCACATGCTGCAGGCTCATACTAGAAGAGTGTCGCCTTTACCCGATCGGTATTGCTTATCTTGTTTCGCGATGATGCGTAAGTTTGGGAGAAAACCAGAGTTGTGTCGAAAGTCTACTGTACGACGGTTCTGGAACGACATCTCAGATGAGGGTGGAGTATCTTTGACGCCGATCGGAAGCGAGTGCAGGACCGAAACAAGGGGATCAAGGCCTCCCTCATTTCTGAAGGGTTCCCAATGTGACACACTCCAGTCAAGTCCCGCACTTCTAAAGCAAGCACGTGTCTCCATGTGGCTCTCAAGCAGGACCTTGTCCCATGGGAGAAGTAGTTGCTCTTGAACCGCGGTCCGAGTAAAACTGACAACTTTGTCCAGCTTATGGTTTTCAATGGGCATCCAGCCCCAACGTTTGGGAGCAGAATGGGACGCATACTTGCCCGTCGCATATCCTTTCGGTACAAAGCCTTTTGGTACAAAGCCTTCCGCCTGTGGGTCCATGGCTAGGAATCCGATAGGTCGTCAGGTAATTTCGTGAACTAGGCGAAGGCTTGACAGGTTATGTGTGAACTGCAAAAGTTAGCGAGACTATAACTGTGTGTGACTGTGGTAGGATATGAGCGGTACTACTAGCCTGAAGTATCAGAGGTGCTTCGGTGAGATGGGCGGCAGTGAAGTAAATCTCCAAAGAAGTGTGCACTGCTTGAGCAATCGTATCAGGCTCCAAGGTGCTGGAGAGTGTGTGGATTAGCAGGAGAATGGTCCAAGGCCAGGACCTGGGAGCACTCCCTAATATACTTTTAGCGAGGCCATAGTTTGCTCTGTTGACTCAGTAGACGTTCTCGACGAAGCAAATGCTTCAAGCAATCGCTTTTGGGGTTTATCTGATTATGACTGGTGAATTTAACCAGCGAGAACGCCCGTACCATCACGAATGACCCCGTAGCTGAATCATAAACAGATCATATGGTGGTTGTGACAAGCAACATTGAGAGATGTTTGTTCATCAGAACGAAGAAGGAACGGAACAAGAAGAGTTAAAGCACTTACAGAAATGGTCGATCAGCTACATACGTCAAAATGATGGGTGGAAGCACCCTCCGAGACGTTATCCAGCACCGAGTGGCGCTCCGAGGCCTCAACAATCTTGATTTCAGCATCGAGACACTTGCTAACCCTTCTACCCTTCACTTGAGGTACAGCCAAGGCAGCAAATGCTTAGGAGGTAGTATTCATGTGGATCGAGTCGGACGGCGAAGATGGGAATGGCCCGGGTGGACCAGAAGGGTCCTTGTTCATCATGATGCCATCTCGATCAGGTTGAGCAACGTGGCCTTGCTGACCTTGCTGACTCGGGTTGAAATCAGCAATCTCCCGAAGCAGCGCAGGCCATTTGACCATGTCGTGGTACCCAGTTGTCCGTACTCCATCTGGCAGGATGGGCTCCGTAGGCCGAAATATGGTTATGGACTCAATGACTTTATGCCCGAATTCCAACTTGCCTTGAACCAATGCCCATAGTATATCCTCGCAGCTTTCCGTGTTGAGCAGCGCATAAAATTGCCAGCTCCCGACTCTGAAGGTCTGCCGTACGTATGGAGGGCCGCTCCATGTAGGCATGTCTTTCCCACCAAGCTGCTGTCCCGGCAGCGTTCTCGACTGTAGACAACGTAGCATGATTCTTATATCCAATTGGTTACGCACACCTGTGATGAAAACGTAGTTCAACCATTGACGCATGGACCCGAATTTGGTGGGTTTCATGCCTTGTGGGTTCAACCCGGCCCATAGCGCAGGGTTGAGGGGCCCTACAGCACGAAGGGTAACGGGGTCAGCAAGCATCTCAGTCCTATCGAAGAGTTCAAAAGGTCTCGGAGCACGACATAGGCTCATAAAGCTCGATCGTATCTCAGAGAATCCTTTTATGTTCTACCCAACAGTGCTTACCAGGGCTTTTCAGCGAATGAATACCTGACCAGATATATTTGATGATGTCCGAGAAAGGCGTTTGTCCTATTTGCGGCAGTGGAATCTGCTGAGCGCCGGCTGCCTCTATCATCTCAGCTGGAGTCATACCTAAAGTGAAGTTCAGAAGGTTAGCAAGTGTCTCGGAGCTGTGGGCGAGTGGTGGAAGGTCTCAAAGCGCCGCACAGCGCTTTATGCTGTGTCGAGAACCACTTCACCAGTCAGTTGACATACGCGCAAGGAGTACTATCACTCCGTCGAAAGGATTGTACGTAGCCTCGATCCATGCCTGTATAACAGAAGGTCAAAAAGGTCAGCAAGTGTCTCAGCCATTTCAAGGAGGGCAAATGGTCTCAAAGCGCAACACACACTCCGATCGTGTCTCGGAGAACCCTTTACTCATCAATCCATACCCGCGTTGCCGCAACAGAAGGACTTTGACTGGTTCGATAGTGGTGGTCTTGGAATGCACAGATGCGCAGATGTGGCCCTGAAAAGCCATTTACACCACTCCCGAGCGTCCGACGGCGTCTGTACGATGCAGCTGCCGGCGGTTGGTTGATGCCGATCCAGAGCATCGACATTGGGGAAGACAGTGCGGAGAGGTTTCGATCGAGATCGTCCAAAACATGAATGTTCCAATTGTTCCTCGCATTACGTTCATGTGGAGCACACGCTGGGCCGAGGATCCTGGTTTGTTTTACCATATGAGGCTCTGCTTGTATGTCTTTGTCTGTCCTGAGCAGCTGGTCCTGGACGGACCGCCCATAGCGCACGCAGCCCTCCAGGGACTCATCGTTGGGCATTGGGTACCAATCCGGCGATGCCTGCAGAATGGAAGGGTAAAAGGGTTAGCAAGTGTCTCGGACTTCTCGAAGAGTCCAAAAGGTATTAGAGCGCGACATAGGGTCTGATCACATCCCGGGGAAGGAACCTTACTACCCAACAGTACTCACCCAGTCACTGATGTTTGTAGTAGGTGCATACTTCCAAGAATCATAGAGCGGTAGCCCCGGACCCGTACTGGAGCCTTGTGCACTCATGGCTCTCCAAAGAGCGGATTGGTTCGTGGTGGGTTTGAAAGTAAACTTGTGGAAGTGTAATTGATATTTGTTGAATGAGAGGCTTCTGATCGATAAGAAGTATGTGTGAAGGATGTTGTAGAAGCCAGGACTCGAGTGCCCTTGATATACCACGTAACCGCAGACTTGTTTGCTGCATTGATTCGAAAATCATCATCCGGGAAAGAACAAGCATTCATCGTCTGATGCTGTTGAGGTCAGTCTACCATAACAAACAGGCGTGACAGGTGTAAACAATCGAGTCAATCGGTACGCATATTTGGTTTGCTCGTGTCATCGACTGTGTCAGGATTCTGAACCAGGCATACACCCCCCCGAAGCCAGTCTCTGAGCTGCAGAACACCTATCGTAGACAGGAAAAGTTCCGACCGCCAGTACGTCAAACTGGTAGGTGGAAGGTTCTCCGAGACAGCATCAAGCACTATACGACGCTCTGGGACCTTGTAGTCCTCACCTATAGGCCCGAGAGACACTTGCTAGCCCGTCTGCCTATCTGTGTAGGTTTCGTGTGCAGGCAGCGAGTAACTTCTGCCGTCGTGTGAGGAGGTTTTGTATGCAGGCTTGGCGTCGTCGGCCGGCGAATACAGTAGTGGCTCGGGACCGATCCCAGGTTTTCTGTCGCTGGAGACTGGCGTTGTTGTTGTTGTTGTTGTTGTAGTTGTTGTTGTTGTTGTTGTTGTTGTTGCATGAATAGGCGAAATAGGTCTCGCAATCGATCGCAGCTCGGTACTATCAGAAGCCTGGCCGCAAGAGCATAGCAAGCTCTGCCATCCTTCTCCAAGCCGCTGATAGCCTCGGACCCGCACAACCAGATAGCTCTTGTGTGATGGCATTCGTATACGCGTGGGAGAGAACAGGCTCAAGCACCCTCCTTCTTCACCTCCCCCTGTTCGGCACCTGCTGTTGCGTCTTTCAACCTCTGTACTTCTTGCTGGTCATTCTCAGCCTGCGCTAGGAGAGCCTCGATTTTGGCCTCCATATTGTTGAGTTGAGTCTCCAGCGCAGTGGCCGTCCGCTCGCCTTTGGCTAGTTCCTGGAAGGCCTGTGGTCGGATGTCAGTTGGGGGAGCTGCGCCTGGCGACGTTGCTCTTACTGTAGCAAGGTCTGCTTCGCCCGCTCCACTGGCTGTTGCGACGGGCTTTTCGGGGGCCATAGCAACGGTGCGCTTCGCAAAAGCTCGCGATGTATAACAGGTACTCGAAGTTCAGAGGCTGAGTGCTGAAGTGCTGGCGGGAAGTCGGCTCGAATTCGTTCCGCCTCCGACGACAATGATGAATTGATAAGCAGACGAGTTCAAATAAAGTATTTTCGGCGAATTATGGTCTTGGTGACTGGTATATAAGATCGAGGACAATGGCAGACAAGGATCTCAATCGTGTTCAAAACGCAGCTACAACCACTCCCAGCAGATTACCTATGATGACCAAAAAGAGCTGCAAGCCGACCGACACCGATCACACCTTAACTCAACCTGTCACGTCAACAACCGGCCTTCCCACAGACCGGGGTCAGATACCGCAGGACCGTCTCCAATATCTCCAGCAATCCGAATCCCAGCGCAACACCGTTCTATATCTCGGATATGGCTCTAATCTCTCCAAGGAGAAGTTCAGAGGCGATCGAGGCATCAAGCCGCTGTCGCAGGTCAATGTCCAGGTACCGACGCTGCGGTTGACCTTCGACTTGCCCGGTATACCATATGGAGAGCCGTGCTTTGCCAATTCAGGCACTCGAGACCCAGACAAAGATCGTCCTTACAAGTCGGAGAACGAGAAGTCGCCGTTGCTCACAAGAAAGCCAGGCAAGGATCGATACCACAAAGACCGATGGCACAAGGGCCTGATTGGTGTGGTGTATGAAGTGACGCCGGAGGACTATGCGCACATCATAGCAACAGAGGGCGGCGGTGCGGCGTATAAGGATATCACAGTCGACTGCCATCCGCTGCCAGTAGACAACCCCGATGCATCAGTACCTCAAATGCCCACGTTGCCGCCGTTCAAGGCACACACGCTCTTCGCACCAGCAGTACCACCGGGTGAAGCTCCACCAAAAGATGGGACTCGCTTTCAACGGCCGGATATGAGCTATGCGCAGCCGTCGGCGCGGTACCTGAAGTTGATCACAGATGGCGCGAGTGAGTCTGGCCTGCCTTACGAATACCAGGATTATCTGCTCAATATCCGGTCATACACGATCACCACGAGCAAGCAGCGCATTGGTGCGTTCATCTTTACGGCCATCTGGACACCCATCATTTTTGGCATATTCGCGCTGAGCAAGTTGTTAGCCGACAAAAAGGGCCGGGTGCCTTCATGGCTGCGGAATCTGCTCGCTGCAGTGTTCAAAGCTGTTTGGATTGCCTACGATGCCGTGTTCAAGCCCATCTTTGGTGATGGTGAGCGAACGCTGACGGATGGCGGTGGTGATGAAGAGGGTCGTGATGAGAACTATGGAAGTTTGCGGGAGAAACAGCGAGTGCCTGAGAGCAGGACGAAAGATCACATAACACAAGAAGAAGATCTGCTCGTGAGACAGATGGTGTAGATGTAAGTAGACGTGCAATCAGAAAGCTGAGGTGTCGTGCGCCGCCCAGAGCGCTCCTTCCTCGCGGATAGAGACCGGCAACCTAGAATCGACCTCACTTCATCCGCAACTTCCATTCCAATTTCACCCACATTCACATTGCCCTGTTATGCAGCGCAATGGCGACACGAGTCAGGAGTGTACACACTGAGGAAGTACTAAACGTCAGCCAGAACGCAGAGTCGTCACCTCCCGACTTTCGAGACGCGAGGAGCCATTCACGCCTGGACGACAACGACGAGATCATAGAAAACTCCCTCCCAAACGCGACAAAAGCCTACCGAGGAGGTGCCGTCCAGGCTTCTCAGCCACCACGTGCAGACGAAGACGACGACTTGTATGCCGTCAGTCCTCGCGCAAAGAAAGCTGCGAACAGAGGAGGAAAAGCTGCCTCGCGGAACGGCGCTTCAGCTAAGGCAACAGAACGTGCCCCGCGCTCTACACGATCCGTCAAGAAAGAAGTCACCCCTTACGATGCGGCAGCAATGGCACGTGATGCGATGAAGCAGCTCGCTGAGAGAGGCGCTGTGGTCCATGTCGAGATTGGAGGGAGTCAATTGCAGCAGCTGACACAGTCGAGTGCGTGTAAGTGCGCGACTGTACGCGTCCTTGATTTTGCTGATGTGATCCAGACCAGATGCGAGATATTCATCCACGTGGTTCGGGTACCGTCATTCCCAACTCCCAAACACCGCATGACATCAGGCCTGCGGGACAGCCAGCCACGCGACCTACAGCCCGCAAGGCGAACGGTCTGCCTACTCCCGGCATCTCCGGCAATAAGGATACGACGGCTGCAGCTATGACAGGACCGCCGTCGGCTGTCGAGCTTCTCAGAATCAAGCGTGGTCAAGCGACTGCGTCTCCCGCTGTAGCGTCGCAGAACCAGCGCGCGGCAGAAGGACCCTCGAAAATGGACAGTGTAGCTCCAACAGCACGACGTCGCAGCCCGAAGCCACCAACTCGGACCGCAGCAACGAGCGCGAAGTCTATGACTGAAGGTCCGAGCATCAAAGAACCTCGAAAGCATGCTGGCACACAAAATCGCCTGGAGCTTGTTACGGCTACTGGATCTAAGCGGAGTAGAGATCGCCAGACCGCAAGTCCACAAAACACCTTCTTCGGAGGCAAGAAGAAAGCGATTCGGCCTCCATCCTCCGTGAGGTCATTCAAGTCGAGAGATGAGCTGAAAGCTCCTGGGAGGGTGCAGCCAAAACGTGCCGTGAAGCACGAAGACGTCTACGATCTTTCTGTTTCATCTGAAAGCGATACATCACCAGCCCCAAAGAAACCACGAACGACCAAAGCGCAACCAAAGAAGGCCGCTGCTAAAGCTCCAACAGCTCGGACCTCGGCAACAGGAGCGAACGGGCTCACGAAGAAGCAAGCTATGCAGACTACCAAGGCCGCGAATGAAGCTCCAGCTTCAGCCATGCGCAACACTGCGCGAAACAGGATGCAAAAGGCAAGCCCAGAGCGTGCACCCAAAGCTGTAGCCACGCTTCGAAAGCAAAAGGTGAAGAGACCTATTGTGGAAAGCGATGATGATAAGGAGAACGCCGGTGCAGCCGCCGCGGTGCCAGTGCCGGGACATGAAACACTAGAGGACTTCGAGGCTCAAGTGGTTCAGTATGAAGATGATGACTACTATCCTGCTGACGATCGCGACTTCGATGACGTGCGGGCGAAAACAAAAGTGCTGAAAGCGACCACCATCAAGCAGGAGGTAATGGCTACTCAGCTTGGGTCGGTCAAGTCTCGACCAGTCCAGCGTGCGAAGTCTCGATCCGCAGCGCCTGGAGCTTTTCAAGATGATGCCATTGTCATCCCGGATCGCCAATCTTCTTCTTCTGCGGCCATTTCTCCCGAGCGCAGGCGCCCTCAGACGTCGAGGAAACCCGCCGAAACCTCCAAGGCCGACATTGCCGAGACACCTGCCGTACTCAGATCATCGCCACCATTGGGAAATGCACGAACGCCTGCGCCACTTTCTGAGGGCCTTGTTGACCCTGAAACCGCAAAGAAATCGACCATCATCAGCTTCGACAAAGCCGGTCCTCGGAATCAAGGCAAGCTGTCTGCACGTAAGGCAGGTCCCGGCTCAGTCTACACGAATCGCAGTTCGGTTCCACCGGCAGCACTAAGACCCGAAGCCAGTACCCGCGCGAGGCTGCAAGATAGACGCACAGCCCGTCCATCATCTACAGCACCTAGTGCGAGGTCGGGAAGGACGGAGAGATCAGTACCTCCCAAGAACGTTGCCAACGATGTTCCAGACGCTCTCGCAGGCTTTTTCAAGGAAGACAAAGTACTTGATGCACAACAGCCTGCCTCGGGCCGTTCTATTGCGAAAGCCTCCTCCCGTGATCATCGGAAGCAAATTCCACACCAGGAGATCGATGATGATGGCGGCTTCATGCCCATCGAAGATCTCGAAGGCACGACCCTTGTCTCGGATGACCAGCCGGCCAAGAAGACGGCCACAATCCTTCAGCCAACAGCATCACAACAGGCTATGCCACCCCCGCCCACCAAGACGCACCAGTCTAGAGCGCCACGACCTACCAACTCGAAGCCAGCTCACCACGGGCTCGCTTTGCCCCCAATCTCGCCACCAAAGCCTAGCAAGAGCAAGAAAGGCGTTCTTCAGGCTGCTTCGCCCACTGTGCATGCCAAGAGAAAGGTGGTTTCTCCGAGCGTGGGAGAACCATCTCCAAAGCGTTTACAGACGGCGCCTAGGCCAGAGGCGCTGGGAGAGGGTATGCTGCAGAAAAGAATCACCATCATCGAGCCTTCGATCTTCACACGATCTGCGACAATCGAAGAGAGCAGTATAGCGGCCGAACCAAGCAAGAGAGTACCACGAAAGCCAAGCCGGCATGCCTCCTATGGCTCGCAGAGCGTAGACATCCAGGGCAGTCCGATTCCAGAAGGTATGGTCGTGGACGGCCAGGCCACTGTGCTCGAGATCTACTCGCAGCAGGCCAACATCTCGTCGGATGCTGGATATGCGGATATGGTGATCGCTCGGAAGACGAAAGTCGCCACCAAGCCAGAAGTTGTAGTCGACGCTGCGATGCTGGCGCCACCGTCTGCCCAGCTGCAGCCGATCTCGAGCAATATCAAGCCTCGCCCGGCACCACCAGAAGCACAGTCTCGCGCGATCACCGCCATCGGAAGGACGGAACGTGGACGGCTGATGGTCGAGGACAAAGCTGAGAAGCTACAGACTGATCCGTTCACCAGCTCGTCGGACGCCCCGAATGTACGAACCGGGGTGCCCTCTGTATTCCAGGCGCATCTGCAACGCACCGCCGCCGAGCACGAGCGTGTGCAGACAACACAGCAGCCAGCAGAAGTCGACCCTGACAAGACTCTGGTAGAGGAGCCACAGCACTCTTCTCCGCACGGCGTGAGACGAACCGTTAGCCAGTCGACCGCATCCACATCGGACCATTCCTCTCAAGAGAGTGACACAGGCAATCCACTGACCGATCTGAGCACCTGGCGAAACGCACTACTGCCTCACCAGATGAACCTCTTCGACGAGATCGTCAACATCGCACATCGAGTGGTTCAACACCTAGTCGACCAAGAGACTGCAGCCACAGATATCGTGGAAGACTATCAGCGTCGTGGCGTCCAGCTTATCGAACAGATGGAGCGTAGTCATGCGGCGCAGCAGCAGAAGTATATCGCTGCGCTGGCGGAGAAGAAGAAGCGTTTGCGCAAGGAGCTGGCCGAGTGCAGCCGGAATTTGAATGATGGCTACGAGCAAGCTGTCACGGTGAAGCGTCAGCGTAGCAAACGTGCAACGGGGAAGAGTGATGGTGTTGAGAAGGTGCAGGATGTACTTGCGCAGTATTGCTGATCGAAGCATGAATATGAGAGGGATGAAGTAATGTCGGGTGGATCTTGGAAGCAGGAATTTATGCTACATTTGCTATTGTGGACAACTTATTGTCGTTATGGGGGTATCGCTGGCCATAGCTTGATCACGCTCACATACTGCTAATCAACCTGAATCTACGTACTCGGACTCCGAAAGCAGGACCCGTCCATAACACGACTGGCCATGTGCTTGAGCTTATCTTAAAGACAATCGAAAGCTCTCTACAGTAGGTGCCGGGGGTGTGTCATTGCCAGACTCGCTGTTCTGCTCAGACCCAGGACTCGCCGATCCTTGTGATCGAGCAGAGTCAGCTGGCGACTTCTCCGCAGACCGTAGGGCCCGGCTAGCGGTCGAGTGGGTCTGAGAGTATATGGAGCCAGTGATTGGAGCTTCGGCGGGCGAGTACAAAATTCCGTTGTACTTGCTGGCGGTACTGCGACCGGATTGAGGACTGTTATCGTAACTGCTGCCCCTTCGATCAGTCCGGTGACGACCCGACGACGAGGTAGGTCGTGTAGAGCCGCCCTCCAGCTTTTTAAGCGCTGCGTCGGTGCTGCGCTTTTTAGTGGTTTCCGTTGCCAGACTGTCGCGGCGGTTGTGGGCATGGGTCATCTTCAGCATCAGCGCTCTTAGTGGCTCTCCTTCGAGTAGAGCATAGACTTTCTTATCTTCCACCAGCTCCGCGGCGAACTTGACCGCCACATCCAACACCATCTCCGTGAGTCCTTCAAGCCTGCCCGCGACCGTGGCTACGAGAGCTTTAGCGAGCAATTCTCCATGTCCCTTCGGCCACTCGGATAAGGCGGCGCAAAATTTGCGCTTCGCTTCGATGCAGAGGTCGGGGAGTTGATACTCCATCGCCAAAGTGTAAATGGCGACCAGGATCGCTAGTGACGGTATGTCAGGACCATTGATGGCGGTAGTGGCGTACTTCGGTACATCCAACATGCCTGTGTAAAAGTACGCCAGTAACGAGCGTAACGCGTCGTGGTTTGCTGGGCTCAAGTCGATTGTGTAGGCTCCCTTAGAGCCGGTTGTGAATTTATGCCTCACCATGTCGTTGAGGTATGGCGATTGCTGCGCCAGGATGCACCGGTGGACCGGGAAGACATAGGAGCCGGTTGTGATTGTTAGGTCTGTGAGGGAGGAGGTACGCCAGAGTTCGCTGAGGGTGTGACAGAGGCGAGCGTGGCCAGAAGAGTGGGTGATGATAGGTTCGGGGCGGGATGTTGAGGGCGGAGTTGGAAGTGGCGTGCGGATGGTGCTGGACCTGCTGGCGTTTGAGGCGGTGGGCGAGCGAGCGCTATGTGATGAGCTGCCTGCGCTGTGTTGTGACCTTGCGCTAAGTGGTGGGCCAGTGTTTTGTCGTGAGCCTACGCTATGTAGTGTGCCTATGCTGTGTGGCGAGCCTGTGATGGGTGGTGACTCTGCGATATGTGGCGAGCGTGCGCTGTGTGGCGAGCGTGCGCTGTGTGGAAAGCTTGCGCCGTGTAGTGAGTCTGTGGGGTGCGGTAAGCATGCGCTGCCCGGCAAGCCTGCGCTATGTGGCAAACCTGCGCTGTGTGATGAGCGGGCGCTACGTTGTGATCCTGCACTGTGGTGTGATTCTGCGCTGCGCGGTGAGCTTGCGCTATGTAGCGAGCCTATGCTGTGTGGCAAGCCTGCGCTTTGTGGGTAATCCGCATCCTGTGGTGAGCCAGTGTAGTGAGCTGAACCTGCGCTGCGTGGTGAGCCCGCACTGTGTTGTGATCCTGCGCTGCGCGGTGAGTTTGCGCTATGTAGCGAACCTAGGCTATGTGGGAACCTTGTATGGTGTGGTGAGCTAGTGTGTTGGGCCGCGCCTGCGCTGTACACAGCATCGTCTCCGGTAACCATCTCAGCTTCTCTACCCGCCTCATCATCTAGCTGCGATCCACTCCCATCTTCACGCTCCAACTCCTCATGCTCAGACCCCTCACCATCACTCCCAACCTTACCCCCAGGACTCCCTCCAGCACCCCCCTCCTCCAACCCCGAAAGCACCCTCCTCGCACTCCCCAAATCTAACCCCTGCACCTCTCCCACCGGCATGAATTCCGCACACCCACATGCACTCTTCGGACTCAAACAGATATGCGGCGCAGGCCGATAGCTCGCTCTATACGCAGCACCAGGTCCGGGTGAGGAGGCTCTGCGTTGCACGGGGGAGAAACCGTGCTCATGCGGAGGGCCCTCATCGTCCAATGTTCGCGCAGCATGCTCATCGTCAGCAACGTCGTCAGTCTCCTGGTGACCCTGCCCTGGCTGCTGGGTGATACGTCGTGGCGCAGCAACCCTTCGTGAAGCGACTCTCGACAGCTCCACCGCCTGCAACGTCGGCTGTTTACTCTTCGACCAGAGTTTGGTTTTCTTCTTCACCTGGTGTTCCACGACATCTGCGCCTTCGGTGCCGTTGCCTAGGTCGTGCTGATCTACTGGGGCTGCGTCGTCGTCGGAATTTTCGGCGTCGTGGTCGTAACCCTCGGGGTCGCGGCTTTCGTCATCAAGGCGTTCGTCACCATGGCCGTCGTCGTTGAGGCGTTCGTCATGGTGCCTTTCCTCATCGTGGTCGCCGTCATCGTAGACTTCGCCATTAAGATCTTGGCCATTATGGCCTTCGTCATCATAGCCTTCGCTGTCGCCACCCTCGCCGCCGTATGCTTCGTTGCCCTCTTCAGCAGGACTGTTACTGTGCTCAGACACAGGGCTCAGTTGACTCCACATCTTCGACCTTTGAGAAGGGCGCTGCGAATTGATCGATGATGCTCGGCGGAGGCTATCGGTGCGCCCGACTTGTGCAGGGGTCTGCCCACCATCCAGAGGAGTTTGAGGGTTAGCGTACATATCCACAATACTCTCCACCCTCGACGACCTCGCCTGCCGGTCGTTCTGCGTTCCCACAGACGTTCTCTGCGACTCGGTCTCGTCTTCGAGGACTCCACCTCGCAAACCTGCGCTCCCCTGATAAGTAATTGGGTCGATATGATGCCCTCCGCGTAGTAAGGGGGTGGGTGTGCGCGTGAAGGAGAATGCTGAGGTTGGTTCGTCGTCTTCTGCGGTAGGGTTGTTGGTGTGGGTTGGAGTTGTTCGTTTGGAGTGGGCAGAGTCGGCTGCGGTGTTCTTTTCGGTGGTGGTGGTGGTGGTGGTGTGTGTGTCGGTCTGATTCGATCGCAGCGAGCCAGTGTGGTCGATGAGGTCGTCTAGGGTCTTCGCCCTTGGTCGGGGTTGAGAGCTCTGACGAGAGCTGTTGGTTGGAGCAGTAGTCAGGGTGCTGGACCTCGAGCGTGAGCCTCGAGGAGCAGGTACACAGCCGCCGAACATAGTCGTGATTTGGTTGCTTAGAGTTGTCCAAGAGGTTGGTCTCGCGGGCATGTACACAGTCCTGGGATCTGGAAGCTAGATAGGTGTCTGTGCTCGTCAGCAGAACAGTCACTCAGCAGTAGCAGCATAAAAGTATTGGAGTCCTAGGCGCGAGCAGGACTCGACCCATGGTGAAATGCAGCTCGAAGCAAGTTTGCTCCTACCGGTCAGTCATGATAGTAGAAAGTGTTTGTGCTTTGCTCATCTCTTGACTTCGTAGATCACAAGGTCTTCGGCTACCTTCAGATCATGACCCATTTGTCATTTTCACATGCACGTATCGCTCATGCTCTCATGCCCGCGCCATATGCACAGCACCCCAAAACGCCATCGCTGAAAGCCAGAACCCTGCTGAAACCACACCCGCATCCAGGGCAAGAACTCGTACGCCCAGCAACCCCCTAGTCCGCCGCATGCTCGTTCTCCACCCCGATTCTCGGCGGACTCCGTGACTTCGACTTGCCGTGGTGGCTGCTGGTGTAGGGGCTGCGACTTCGTCTGTAGCAAGACCTTCTCGTCAGCATTTCTTTCCAAATCAGCTGTGAAAAGTATTGAATACTCACGACCGCCTCTTCTCCCCCTCCCGCCTCCTCGCGTCAATAATCCGCAACATCTCCTTCCGCCCCCCGTGCGCATCCACCTCTTTCCCGCGCATACTCATACTCGTCTTCTCGTGCGCCTGCGCCTTAAGCAGTCGCTGGATGAGGAGGTGTTGCATCAGGAGGCACACGTAGACGCCGCAATCCATTCCGTTTTCTTGCTGGGGGGAGTCTTCGAGGTTGATGAAGTTAAGCGGTTTGCCGAGGAGCTGAGATATCCGCGTCGCCACCAATCTCGCTTCAGACACGTTTCCCCCGTTCATAGAGTCGTAATGGAACGCCACGCCATCAATCACACTCACTAATAACAAACTCCAATGGCTTCCTCCTTCCGCTACATCCAGTTGTCTGCAATCATTCACTGGCAAAAAGATATGTGTCGTCTTCCCGAAGTCTGGCAAAGCGGATTTTAGGGAAAGCGGGTCTTGGGTCCGCATCAACAAGAAGGACATGCTTGGCCGTAAGAGGACTATGTGGGCTTTGGGGTAGGCGTGGAGCTTTTCGCGCTCGAGGTATTCTTCCCAGAAGGCGATGGCGTTGTCGGTGAGCCAGTCGGATTTGATGCAGGCGATGTCTTCGTTGGTGAGGCGCACGTCGTGGTAGGAGAGGTAGGCTTCGTCGGGGGCGAGCTGAGAAACATCAGTATATGTGGGACCGAAGGGTGAGGGCGCGGACGCCGGGGGTGAGATGATTCATGGTGGATGGTGTGTAGGGGAAGGATGTGTAGGTGAGTGGTGTGTAAAGGGCGAGGAACTCACGGTATCGCCAAAGTGCTTGCTCACGCGACCGCCGAAAGGATGAAAGCCTGAACTCGAGCCCGAGTGTCGGTGGCTCTTGTTGTCGCGCGACTGCGAGCGGGAGGGCGAGGCTTTGATGAGAGGCATGGTCGATCGTGAATGCTTGGAGAATGTGATGGATTGTGAAGGGCCACACGAGGGGAGTGAAGCGTGATGCGGTAAAGAAGTGATTGAGTGACAGACGCGACCGAGGGTTGGTGATCGTCTGAAGTTTGAACGAGATGACGTACCTGCCTTCCTCGGACCTGGATGGCTCGAACGTTAACTTTGAGCTTAACCACTATATTGCCAACTACACCTCCAACTAACGTATA
This sequence comes from Extremus antarcticus, assembly GCA_033117895.1. Lineage (NCBI taxonomy): Eukaryota > Fungi > Ascomycota > Dothideomycetes > Mycosphaerellales > Extremaceae > Extremus > Extremus antarcticus. Next base: position 109,065 of record JAWDJX010000048.1, on the reverse strand, counting down.
CAGCTACGACCCGATCTGTGTACCACGACCAACATGGCAACCGCCGACCCCATCCCCCCAGCCATCCTCTCCTACGTAACGAACAATATCTACCCAGACGACGAACAGATATCTTCCTCCACTCTCTCCCCAACTTCACTCAGCGAACTTATAGAATCATTGAGGAACGAACAAGAATCCGCCCGAACTTCAATCCGCGCACTCTCCCGCACCACAGCTCCAGACACCGCCTCATGGATCTCCCATGCCAAATCCCTGCAAACCGACATCTTAAAATCCCGCGACCTCGCACGACAGATCATCGCTGAAGCCGAAACGGGACGATCGTTGAAAGATGAAGCAGAAGATCAGAGGCGGAAAGTCGAGCTCTTGGCCCGGGAAGTCCAGTTTAATGAGGGTCTGACGGAGACGTTGGAAAGCGTGCGGAACGCAAACGGCCTGTTGGAAAGGGCAGCGGGGGAGGCAGCTACTGTGGAAGTGAAACGCTCCTTCGAGACTTTGGAGGAAGCTGAAGCTCTCATCGACTCCTTGGACGGTCAGGCAGGATCGCGGACTGTAGATGTACTACGGGAAAAGGTCCAAGGATTGCGAAACGGCATGACCGAAACCACCACCGCGTGCTGGGACGGCCTCATCACCATCAGCGCCGAAGACAAATCCGTCCGACTACGGCGCCACGGCGTCCCGGCCGGACATCCCGACGCCGTATCCGCGGAGCTGGACTTCGATTTGGTGGCCTGGGCTATGCACGCACTTGGGATCTTTGACGCCGCGATCCAGAAGTCGGGGAAGGAAATGGAGAGGGCTGTACTTAGGCCGAGGATGAGTGTGGATGAGGATGGGTTGGTTGGGAGGGTGGAGGTTAGGGGTGGGAGGTTGAGTTGTGAGGGGAAGAGTCGGGATGTTAGTGAGGAGGCTTTGTTTGAGGATTTGAGGAAGATCATCGATTTTCTGAGCGAACATTTACCGGAGAGTGTGGCGGTGCGGCTGTCGGCGGAGCTGGTCCCGATGCTTGCTTCGAGGCTGGAGGGCCAGTGGTTGGAGCCTGCTGTGCCGGTTGAGATGGAAGGGGTTGCGGAGTTTCAGACGCTGCTTGGACATGTGGAGGAGTTTGCGAGTCATATTGAGGGACTGGGGTGGTCGGGCACCAAGCGTCTGCGGCAATGGGTTGAGCAGGTGCCGAGGGCGTGGTTAACGAAGCGGAGGGAGGTTGTGCTTGGGGATGTGAGGAATTTGGTGTTTGAGGGCTTGAGAGAGCGGAAGACGGTGGAGAGAGTGGAGACGAGGGTGGTCAGTAAGGAGGATATGGGTATGGCTGCGGCAGGTGATGAGGACGATTGGGATGAGGCGTGGGAGGAGTCGGAGGAGAACAAGACGCCTGCTCCACCGCCTGTCAGGACGCCGGCGAAAACGGAAAATGAAGATGGAGACGACGACGCCAGTGCCTGGGACGTGGACGACGATGATCCTCTCGCCAAAGAGCCTAACAGCGCCAAACCAGACGACGAAACCGAAGCATGGGGCTGGGGCGACGAAGACTCCAAAGCGCAACCCGCTAGCCCTGTCGCCACTAAAAAGCCACCCCCTCCCGCCTCCACCACCGCCGCCAACGGCACAGATGAGCAACAACAATCCCTCACCCTCCGCGAAACCTTCACCACCACCTCCATCCCCGCCGGCATCCTCGCAATCCTCCAAACCACCATCTCCGACGCCACTACCCTCGCTTCATCCTCCTTCTCCTCCTCCCCGCTCGCGCCAGCCGCTGCCGGACTGTATACGTTGCCCACGTTGGCGTTAGCGATCTACCGCGCCACCGCCCCCACGGCCTACGCCAAGATCGAAGGCGGGGTGGGTAATATGCTTATCTACAACGACGCGCTACATCTCGCCTCGCTGCTTCGAAAGTGGCAGAGCGAGTTGCCAGCGGGTTCGAGCTTAAGGGTTGACGCTGACGTAGAGGCGTTAGAGGTTTTTGCGAAGAGAGCTTATGGGAGCGAGATGGATGCTCAACGAACCATCCTCCTCGATTTGCTTGATGGGGCGCAGGGGTTCGGGAGCTGTACGCAACAGCCTTTTAAGCAGGAGTGTGAGAGCGCGGTGGAGGGGGTTGTGGGGCGGTTGAGGGATGTTCATAAGATTTGGCGAGGGGTGTTGAGTGAAGGCGCGCTGCTGCAGGGTCTTGGGAGTCTGCTTGGTACGGTGACGGGGAAGATGATTACGGAGATTGAAGATCTGGGCGATATTAGCGAGACGGAGAGTCAGGAGCTCAAATCGCTCTGCGACACGGTTTTGTCTGTCCGCGATGTGTTCACACAGCCTGCCGAGCGAAGCGAGGCCGATGGTGGTGGTAGCGAGCAGGGCGAGCCTAGAGGTGAAGGCAGGGATATGTCCTTCGTCTACTGTCCCACGTGGCTGAAATTCCAGTACCTCGCGGAAATTCTAGAGAGTTCGCTGGCGGACATCCGGTGGATGTGGGGGGAGGGGGAGCTGAGTCTGGAGTTTGGGGCTGAGGAGGTGGTGGAGCTTGTGGAGGCGCTTTTTGCGGAGAGTGAACTCAGACGGGGAGCGGTAAGGGAGATTAGGAGGGGGAGGTGAGGGAGGCATGTGGTGGCAGTGAATTTTGGGGACACGCACGAGATTTCAGGAAGTCGCAGTTCGCTGGCGGATGATGCGGATGATGTGTGTCTAGCAATCGAAGCCGAGTGCTGTGATGCGTTGACGGTGGAGCAAACTGCCTGAGATCTGGGCATGTAGCGACATCGTGAGGCCGGAGCTGATACCTTGTGTTGTTTGTGCCTCTGCAGCTGATTCCGTGCCAGCAAACTGAGCCGAGAATGCATACTTCAACACGACCTCGACTTCTTCGATCGATCCTCCTTTTGTATATCGGCATTTACCAATACCGACAACCTCCATCACTGAATCGATCTGGCTGCCAGCATCATTGACACCGACTCAGCTCTTCCCAACGTACAAACCCCAAGAACTGCGGCCCTCTCAAATCTACCGACTCACCAAACCTCGGTCATACCTTAAAATCAACCAACATGAATCCAAACATTCCAAACAACTCCCACAAGCGCTCGAACAGCGGTAGCAACTTCTCTCCGCCGAAGAGGGTTGCTGGTGGATCGTCGTCGTTTCAAGGTAATGCGCAACAAGCCCAACCACACGTGCAGGCCGGATCAAGTGAAAAGGGTAAGGGCCGCGAGCAGAGTCCAATGCGTTCTGCGGCGGAGACGCGGCCGAGATCACGGGCTAGTACGCCACAGGAGCCGTCTCTTACCGCACTCGAGCCAGAGGGGTGGGCGGAATGGTTCGAACGTCAAACTGCCGAGGGCTTTGACTGGACCGCGTACATTCAGGAAACTATGCCGGAAGCTCTGAATCAGCAGCCACGTGCGCGATCAGGTACACCACAGGTACAGTCTGACGAACTCTCCGGGCCGGGCGTACCAAGTCCTGCGATCGAACAATCTTGGATGGTGTTATCTCCAGGGGGAGAGCATTTTCAATCGATTGAGCCGCAAGCACCGGTTGAGAACCAGCATGCAACCGTTGGACCCACCCCATCCCAGCCAGGTATTGATACCGGCCTTTCGCAGCCGAAGGCGGCAGAGTGGAAACCGCCTTTCGAAGCTTTGCTTCAATGGCACATGCACCTGGGTCGTTCACTAATACAAAGAGAAATCGACGACGACAGAAAGACCCTTGAAGCTCGACCCGAATTTTTAGAGCGGAGGGATACGCTTGCTGAACGATGCAGCGCTAAAGATTGGGGTTTTGCATGGGGCGAGAAGATCGAAGTCCGCGAAAGTTTTCAGCCTCTGGCCAATATCCTCGAGCGTCTAGAAGTTGGTACGAAGCCAGGTGCTGCAACAAATCAGACAACGAGTGTCCGCGAGTTCAGGCGCAATGTGTCCGGCTTGCACGGCCCTGGCCCAAATATACGTTTCAATCATTCACATAGACAAAAGCCTTGCGAGCTCCTCGGGAATTTACAAGGGGTAAGCTATTGCGTTGTTCGCCCACTCAAAATTCCAGCTGATATGATATTAGAAGTGCAATTGTGGCGTATCCACCTTAGTCGATATGACGTGCAATGTCCTCGACGGAGTTATCGTGCTGCTGGAAACGATCGCACCTACGTTTGCACATCATGGCCAAGCCAACCCCGGCTATCCTCCAGTGCAGCCCTGTGTAACCGATATCAGCACCATCATTCACAGCCAATGGCAAGAGAACCACGCGATTCAGGCTCCGTCCCTTGTAGGAGGTTTACAAATCGACAATCCTGGGGTACATCTGTGGCAGCATGGTACGGATTATCGCAACTATCCGTACGCCATCAAAGGCCCGGTATCAGTTGGGCCGGAGTGGTCAGATTGGCTGAACTACGTAGTAATATCAGGTGTGAAGGACCAAGCATCTCTGGCGCTTATACTGCACTGCTTGGAAATTCGCGGCGAGGATCCAAAGGAGATACCCAAGTGGGAAGGGCGTCAAACATTCCAGCTTGGTCACTGGTAAGCTGCACACATCGTGCCATAGCACAGATACTAACTCTGTCTACAGGGCTTTCTACGCGCTACTCTCGCTCCCGCGGGTGCAGGACGTGGTCTGGAGTCTCGTAATGTACAAAGACACCTACAGCCACAAGATGGTCAAATCCATCACGATATTTCAGCCAGTTCGAACGGACCCTTCAGATGATGACGAGGGCTACTACCAGACGAGTGACTGGCCAGCTCTACTCCTCGAAATCATCCCTTGGAACGCAAAGAAGCGTGATGCGGCTCGCGAGTTGGAGAAGCTGTGGAGCGTAAGCGATGACACGGCCATTGGCACCCCGCCCAACATCAAGTGCGCTCAGATCGCTTCATAGCTCACAAGGTTAATGATCAGGTGGGAGCTCTGTGCTAGGTAGTATCACTCTTCCCCACCCCTCTGATTTGTTGAACTGCTAAATGGCAATCGAGTGGTGGCAGTATCGGATTTGCGGACTGTAATTGGATGCGTTGTGGCGATACGGGATACTGTATGCTCTGTATGTCTTTCATACTTTCATTCTCATATCCTCCTTCTTCTGAATCCCGATGATCCTTGTGGCATTCGGTGGCTGATATCCTGTGAAGATCACCGATTAGTCTCGGTGTGTGTTCACCAAGCAGCAAACTTGACAACGCTTTTTGCTCTCGGGACTGACTCGGATCTAGCAAACATACTCGTCTCGCAGTATATGTAGGCATCAAGCCGCGGAACTACGCCTCTCTGGCAGCTCTATAGCTACCATCATCACCAGCGAGATCAGTAGCATCAGCTCTAGTATCTCTCGGCATCCTGCCAACCCACAGCACATCCCTAGCACAGACTAATCGAACGACTCAGCCACCCATCATGAATCCGGAGCGGAATCCAAACAAACGCCCAGGCAGCAGTGGCAACGACTCGTCTCCGCCGAAGAGAGTTGCGGGCGGGCTTGCGCTGCCACCCAATCCTCGGAGGTCTGATGATCCGCTGCTGCATATGCGGCAGTCGTTGCAGGGCGGTCTGCAGGCGCAGCCACACGTAGGATCAAGCGATAAAGGCAAGCAACGTGCTCAGATTGCCGCAACTTCTACGCCGAGCACCCAAGCGCCGTCGGGGGCGCCCAGGTCGAGGTCTGGGACGCCACCGGATCAACTGGCTGAAGAAGGTATGCCTGAGGAAGGAATGTACAGTCCGTCGATGGAAAAGTTCGGATATGCTCTCTCTCCTGGTGGAGAGCATCTTATATCAACGAATTCGAATACTTACTTCGGCGAAGTGCAACAGACTCAGACACGACTAGATTTGCCGCAACCTGCGTCCACACTTCCAGAATTCGATTGGAGGCGCCCGATATCCAAGATCACGGACGTGAAACCTATCGATGAGTTCGCAATGATGTGCTACGTAGGCCTAGGCCGAAACGTCATACAACCACCACTGAATCATCTGCCAAGGAGAAACGCAAAAGATCGCGATGCCGCCGATTCGATCTGTGAGCGGAGAAGCGAAGTAGCGAGACAATACAGGAAAGAGACTTCCGCCTGGGAGCTGGTGTGGGGCGATCACATGGAACAGGGTGCCATGTTCAAGCCTCTTACCGTGATATTGGAACGTTTACCAATTGGCTCCATGCATATCCAAAAATTGTATGCAGATCCAACTTTCAACTTACTTGCTTTTCACCGCAAAGTATGCGGCCTACATGGCCCAGGGCCCAACTATCGTTTTCAATTCACAGCGGCACAGATCGGCATGGGCATCGACTCGGTTGAGGTAAGAATCAAAGTAGCGGTGTATCGAGGTTTCTGCTGACATGACTGGCAAAGGCCACCGACCCTCGGAATATTGCACTCGACATGACTTGCAATCCACTTGATGGGGTTATCGTTCTATTGAGGAACGTAGCCCCAAAACCGAAGGCTGACGCAGCAACCAGTTTTGGAGGATACCCATCTGTGGAGAAGCTACGGACACCAGTCGGTACTGCCATTCGCGACGCATGGTGCAACATCTTCGAAGTGGTGCCCGGCCAATGGGGTCCGGAGTCTAAAAACCCAGGACCCTGGCTATGGGAGGGCAAGTGGATAAAGTATAAGTATACCCTTCCCATTGGAAGGTTTGCGACCAACAAGAAAAGCTTTCGCCATTTGAACTACATGATAATCGCCAGCATCAATGATGCTCCCTCAGTAGCAGTCATCCTGCGCTGCCTGAAGTCTCGTGAAAGCGGCACTGGAGAGATACCAGATTGGAAACATCGTGAAACCTTTCAGATCGGACACTGGTATGATCGACCAACCCTCCACCTCTAAAAGACACTAACACTGCTTTCGTTCAGGGCGTTCTATGCACTCTTGTCGCTACCGCGTTCTCAAGACCTAGCATGGAGCTTAGTGGCGATGAATGAGTTCGAGGTTAAAAGAGTCCAGTCCATAACGGTGTTCCGGCCTACACAAGTTGACCACGGATCGTCCTCGAACAAGGGTTACTATGACATGACCGACTGGCCCGCCTTGCTTTTCAACCTTCAGGACAAGCCAATGCAGAAGGTAATGCACGACTTGGTTCCGGAGCTGGTACAGAAGTACTACACAAAGGAATCAGGGTATGTTGATCCATTACCGAACATCCGGTGTGATCCCATCAGCGAGACCTTCAGCGTCCATTGACGAGAAGTGGTCAATGGGTGCGACTTGCCACTGAAGAAGAGCGCACCAAGATCCTGCGTGTAGCCCGGATTGGGTCACGGGGGAGCATGGTAAGCTGTGGGTTTCCAAAGTGAGCATGTGAGTTGCCTATTCTATTCTCTTTACTCCCTGCTCCTAGTGTATCTCGTGAAGTTCCGAAGCTCAAACGATTACGATGAAGAGTGTTCCCAAATACAGACTGCTCCCACTCCTGGTATCGTATCATGTATCATACTGGCGATGATCATATGCTACAGCGAGTCCTTTACCACAACACCGCCGCCTGGTGAACATAAAGTTCTGACAAGATCAAAGGTGGGTCGGGTCAATGGCCGCATGAGCTTATGGTGTATGAGTGACGTGGTGTTTGCAGAGGCTGGAGCAAGCATGAGAAGCCTCGGGGTACGCTGATTATGCAGCAAACTGGGGAGTTGTCACCAGTAATGGCTTGTTCGGTCCATACGTGTTCGGTCCATATGTAATATGGACTGTTTAATTAGTCTATAGTCCATAGTCTATATAGCTTAGTCTATATCTATATAGACTGTCTATATGGACTAGTGTTATTAGCTCTGTTCTCACTAGTCGTAGTATGTAAATTAGTGAAGGAGTAAGAAAAAGGACGTCGTCTGATTGGCTGGCTAAATTTCGGCTAAACGCGGATACACCCGTAATTCACTATACTTCCTCTTTCAACATCTTCTATAGGCTCTATCTCATCTTCTATACGCGACGATACTAGCACTAGACTATCTAGACGCGTAATATAGCGTCTACATTATCTATTCGACCTAATAACTTAATCTCCGTTATATCTATCGTGTCTAATAGGCTAGAAACTAATGCGCTAGCCGCCTCGACTACTACCTCCTCCTACTATATTATTAAGAATAAGAAAGCTCCCTATCTAGTTTAGAGGCACTACTATAAGGCTAGTTACGGTAAGCTACGAGTAAAGGCATTAGGAAAGACTATATAAGCTATATAGTACTATAAACACGCTAGTTGTAAGGATTACAACACCTTAAGCACAATTACTACGTAGAACTACCTTACGTCCTTTTACGACGAATAGTGCGGCTAGCTACTACTCTTATAGACTACGTATAAGATCTAGAGTAATATAGAGTCCTTTATAATACTAGTTAAAGTAGCTCGAAGAGCTAGAGATAATACGCTTATTAAAGACGCCTTAAAGACTATAGCTAATTTAGTTACGGTTAGATAGGCTATATTACGACTTATTGTCTACTACAACCTTCCTCTTTCGTTCGTTAAGTAGCCTAAGACTTATACACTTATTAACGCTATTAATTATTAAGCTATAGGCTATATCTAGTCCTCTTATTAAACTACTACTTCTCGAGTATCTACGACGTTCTAGCTAAGATAGTAGTAGCTACAACGCTAGTTACAATAGGTACTTAGTCTCGTCTACATTATAAGTAATACGTAGCACTTACCGAATAACAAGGAGCTCTAATCTATTACTACTTACTTCGTTAACAACGACGGCAAGCTATAGAAGGCTTTACTCGGTTTACTAGAGCTTACTACTAGCTATAGTAGTATTAAAGTTGTACCTTACGTCCTTTAAGTACTTAAGTAGTATTAGATTAAAGAGTGTATTAGTTACGTTACTACTAATAACGCGACTACTAACGATACGCTATATGTAGCACTTAGTAATTAGCTAAACGACTAGTAGCTAGTTAAGAGAAGACTATAGTATATTAGCTATATAATTAGCCTTATAGTATAGTCCTTCTAGTTTGCTACCTTATAAGAGGCTATAGAGCTTATAAGTTAAGACCTTTTAATAGACGACGAGATAGACGCTCTAGATAGTAAATATAGTTAGATATAATAACTAGCTCTATAGAAGATCCTTTACTTTATAACTACGCTCTACCGTAGTAATAGGCTCTTTAACGACTTTAAGAGGCTTACTAACAAGGCTATCTAGAAGCTAGTTATTACTTAGTAGAATAGCTATTACTCTACCTTTAAAGACGCTATAGAGCTCCGTATTACTTATACTACCTTTATCTTAGACTATAAGTAACTTATCGATTACGAGCTCTCTATAGTCGACTAGTAGCTTGTTAAGTAGATAATCACCTTCTTATAGCTATTTAAATAGGTAACTAAGTAGTATAAAGGTAATTACGTTACGCTTAATAAGGTATAGGTTTATATAGACGTCCTCTGTAGTTACTTTACTAAGGAGCGAGCTAAGTAGACGGCTATACGTAATAAGGCCTTCCTTAAAGTAATTATTATAAGCTAGTATACCTTTAATAAGTACTATAGCTAGATTGATTAGACTAGAGCCTATTTAGCTACAATATTACTTAATCTAACGCTTAAGAAGGGCTATCTTTTAGTAGCGTAGTAACGAGACTAGGTAAAGCCTAGTATTAAACGAGTACGAGCAATTTAGCTAGCTCGTTATAAGAAGGAAGTAACTATAACGTAGTCTATAAACGTTACAGACACTACTAAAGCCCTTACTCCTTACGACGAGTTTATAAGTATAGTTATAACTAAGTAATCTAGTCGTCGTAGCGCTATAACTAATAAGTTTAACTACTTTATTAATAAACTAGCTAAAGCTATTTAAGGTAGTCCTTTGTTATAGTAGTGTTAGCCGTAGTAGCGGTTGTCTTATCTATAGCTATCTTTAATAGCGATAGACGTACTCTCTATACTAGTAATAAGTGCTAAAGATGAGCGTGTATTTAGTAGAACACGGCGGATAATCTTATAGACACGAGCTCGGTTGTCTACGTCGTTAATTAAACGTCTTAAGTACTTGAAACACTAGCAAAAGAGTAGTCTAATAGACGAGCAATTTATTAAGCTAATTAATAGTCAACTAGATGAGCAAATGGATGAAACACCGGACGACGAGACTGACATTTACTTAGAGAGGCTATAACTTCAAAACCAGTCTATATAGACAGGTCCATATCTATATAGACCAATTAGAGCTTAGTCTATATTAGTCCATATCCATATGGACTAATTTAGTCCATACCAGTCCATACGACCAAACAAGCCATTACTGGTTGTCACTGCTGCTGTGGTCACGGATCCGATGCTGACTCGAGCATAGCAAACATTTCAGCGATGCCTACTTAAGGTACGACGAGTTTCTGTCTCTGATCATCCTTTCTAGTAAATCAACCCTACCACAGCTGTTTTCGAAGCTTGCCCCTCCACGGCACATCTGCGACACACGGCCTTACCTTTGACTCCAATCGTACACCCGATCGTTCATCATGAGTTCAGACAGACCCTCAAGCAGTAAGAACACCCGTGCGTCGCGAGGGCGAGGTGCAAGTGCCCCTCGAGGTCTTGCGCTGCCGCCCCGCTCAGCAATGTCCAATAATCCACCACCTCAGACATCCACCCCGACTTCTTTCCAAAGCGAAGCACCCGTCATGCCACCTTGTAGGAGCTCGCAAAGCGCTACACATCCCATGAGTGACCCGGATCCCATGGCTTGGGAGCAGTCTCGAGGCAATACCCCTGGTATGCAAGCTCAACAGAACTACTCTATGCAGTGGTCTTCCGATATCTCTCCGCCAGCTTTTGATCCGATGTCAAGTAAATGGCCGGACGAGCAGCTATCATGGGAAGGACAATCACCGCTTCCAATGTTAGAAGACTTTGGGATGCCATCGACCATGACCCCTGCATTACAGCAGTCCGGATGGGCATTTACTCCCGGAGACCAGCACCTTTATCCTTCAACTCAACCAACAAGCACCGACCACAACGACTCCGCGAAGGAACCACTTCCCGACTTTGGATATCGGCCCTCAAGCTCGAGGTTTGCGGGCGTTAAACCTATCGACAGTGTTTGGCTGCGTCGTCACCTGATGTCATGTCTGGAACCTTCTCACGATGCCGTCGGAGCTCTTAGACGGTCTTCCCGCGATATCTCGGTGGAAATATTCAGAAGCCTGTCGTCTGATGAAACCTGAGACACGCCGTGAGCCTATCAGTTTCTGCTATCCAAAGTCAATGAGCAGCACGATGTTTGAGCCCATGACGGACATCCTGAAGTGTCTACCGGTAGGCCACAATCTCGACACAAATCTAGATGCGCTCCAGGAGTCCACTCTGCATGAAGCATATCGCATGGTCAACGGTGTCCATCCCGGTCCTAACCGGCGTGTTCTCTCTGGGTCCGCAGATAGATCTCCGACTCTTGAGGAGCATGCATATGAGGTGACGGTCGATCAGAAGGCCATCGTGCTGCACCAAGACTGGCTGAACTATATCGTTATCTCTAGCATCACGGATAAGCCATCAATAGCAGTCATTCTGCGTTGCTTGCAGTCACGGCCAAAGTATGCTGGGAAAATTCCAGATTGGCACGGGCGTCTGGACGGCCAATTTGCAAGACAGACATTCCAGGCGGGCCATTGGTAAGTCGTTTGAGTGGTGAATTCGGCGATGCTGGAACTGTGTGCTGATTCACCCCGGACAGGGCTTATGTTGCACTGCTCTCGATACCTAGATGCAGGGAGATTGGATGGGCTCTGGCACTGAGAAAGGACTTACTTGGACACAAAATGATCAACTCCATAACAGTTTTCCAGCCAAGCCTAGGAGAATCCAAATCTACAGGATAGTACGACATGACAGAATGGCCAGCTTTACTCCTCGAGATCAAACCATACGATAAAGAGGCAGCAAAGAGTGGGACAGCACCCCTCGGAGTCTTCTCCCGCCATCTGGCTATATCAATTTGGTCTAGACGCAGGAGGAATGGGTCGTCTCCTCCTCCTGGGTGGTCTAAGACCGCAAGTCTACTGCGGCCTTCCGAGTCATCTACAGTGGAGGCCAAGCCTGTCGTGTGCAAAAAAGATGAAGGAGGACCCGAACGGCAATACGCCAAACATCGACTGCGACCCCATCGCTTCACGAATCAAGCCAAACTGAAGCCGGACGCATCGTGACCACGTTTCCCGGAGACCATGATGCGCGGCACTTCTGCTGGGTCCAGTGATCTACTACTCAAGGTATTTGTGGCTGGACATGGTTTGTTCTTCACTCCCATCAGGACGTAGGGAAGTACTACTGACTGACTTTACTATTGTCCCTCATCTCGGTGTTCTACACTGTTGTCCACTATCGTATACCACATGTCTCATACTAAACAAAGAGACGACGTGATCAAGGTTCCATCTCACAAACTGTGATGCTCTGACGATGGGAACTCCGCAGGAGCCTCAAATGTTATTGTGTCACTTTGACACGATGTTTCCTTGATGTCACTGTTTGCTTCAGCGATAGTCAGAAGACTCTGGCCAGTGTCACCGGGAATAGTGCGTGCTATTACTGTCGTCAGATGAGTCGAATGCGTCAGCAAGCAAACTACACTTTCAAGATATACCGGGGAAGGTACGAAGTCAAATGGCGCAATTCTGGCGAAACAAACCGATCCAGCTACTCTCAACAGCCTATACTATTGGCTTGTTCAGAATCTTCTCGACAGCAACGGTCACATCTCACACTACTTACATGCCTCCGCAGGGCCTCAAAAGACAACGGCCAGCCTCACGAAGCCGCTCACCGCAGCAGATGAGTGCCCATGTATGCACCAGACCCACGCGACACCATACGACCTGAGCAAAACTACCTCAGTGGAGTAATGCCAGGCAACGATGGGGTTGATGCAGCACTATACGGGGATCCTATGCCGCGGAAATTTGCTCCTCTGAGCCACAGACGGCAAGATACCATAACGCAAGGCGTTGCTTCGTTGCATCTTGACCCAAAGCTCCACGGACTGCAGCCACCTTTGAGCTTGAACACCCTCGTTACTACAAGCGCTGCGGAGAACATTCCGTCTATTGACGACGAGAATCTGGAGATGGCTGTACGCTACGCACGCATTACGATACAGCAAGGTCTTCTAGCAACGTATCAAGAACACCTACTCACGGCATATACAGATGTCAAGAAGCAATGTCAACCTGACAACGGAGCTAGTGTTAGCCACAGTCTGCAAGCATACCGCTCACGGGCTGCATCAGTCAACTGGGCTCAAATTTTCGGCAGAATTCGCGAATCTTTTGATGGTTTCGAGCCTCTTGTGCCGGTCTTGAGTAGCCTTTCCATTGGTGAGATCCAGACAATGGGTAATGAGAGCTATCGGGCGCGGCGCACTGTGTCTGCTGACCATGGTCCGGGTTCCAACGTACGAACTCCTACAATGGAGGGCGGTAAAGTCGAAGAGGCTCTCAATGCTCTCGGGTTTCTTCCTACTGCTGACGCGATCGGACTTTGGGTATGGTATAAAACCAGTACTATCGTGGTTCATGACTAGTACTGACACGCATCGCTTCAGCATGGCGGAGTCTACCTCGACGCTATCTACGACCCTTTGGACGGTGTGATGGTCCTGATGGATCGTAAGACATTTGGTGATGTGGGTAGACCGGACGCAAATCCCCAGCTGGAGGCTATCAGCGAAGGAAGGGGCTCGGCATTCTCGGAAGTCGTTATCAATGCCTGGGACAACTGTCATCGTCTCAAGCTGAGCACTGCGCCTCCCCCAAGCAGATCGGTTTGGGAGGGCCTGTGGAAGAAGTACAACATCGTAGACATTAACGGTACGGAGCTGAAGCGGATGCGATCCTGGCTCAACTATGTTGTTGTCACTAACATCCGCCACCCATCGGATTTGAGCATCATAAGGCGCTGCTTGCATTCACGCAGAGCGGGACCTGACGGTCTTGGTGACTTTCCGACCTGGGATGATCCATTCTTCCCGCGTCAAACATTCACTCTCGGAACCTGGTAAGTAGCGAGCTTATGCTTTTCGGCTCGATAGATATCCACTCACGAGAAAAATTCAGGTGTTTCTATGCCCTCCTTAGCATGCAGTGCTTCGAGGATATTGTCTGGACACTGATCAACGGTAAGCGTACATTCGGCCACAAGGTCATAAGATCAGCAACGATCTTCCAGCCTACGCAGCAGATCATGCCCGGGTCTGGTAGCAAGGGATATCACAGTATGACTGAACGCCCAGCCTTGCTTCTGGAGATCGTCGACTTTAACACGAATCACATCACAGACTCTGAGCGATGGGTGCCCTTGCAAAAGCATGCATTAGATCCATATGGCCCGTTTCCGAACAGCGACTGGCAGTCGATCCCTATAGTGCATCCTCCTACCTAGCTAAGTTCTTGAAAAACGGCTTGGGCGATATTGGTATACTGGGTGCTCTGCAGATCCGTGGAAAGCATCCTCTATGGTGTGTCCGAGTACTGGGAGATCCTTGTTAGCAAGCGCGAGACCGCGGTCAAGTGGTAAGCTGTGTTTCCCAGAAGCCTGGTGCGGTGCTGCGTCGCCTGCAGGAGGTGGTCTGGACGAAGGCGTTGGCAGCTTGACGCCAACATCGTTTTGGTCAAGTCGGCGGGATCTGGTATGCCATCAGAACTCGGCATATACTCTTTAGACTTATGTATGATGATATGTAGCTGCTTATGTGAGTGGTCACAGTGATCGAATGGCATTGCTGCTGTCTGTAGCTTGTTCTTTGCGGTGACGCCATGCTCGTACATCAGCAGCTTTGCACGTCCCTCATCACTTGTTTGCTGGCCATTTCGCACACGAAGACTGCAGCCGAACGTTGGCGTGAGAGGCTCCGCATCAAAGCCCACCCACAGTAGTCGGCTTAATGCCCTCGTTGTGCGCCTCCATCGCCAGAGTCAGGTCAAACTTGCCGTCTCCACCCTTCTCGACCACGCCAATTTCTGTGATGATTCCATCGATAAGACTTGCCGGAGTAACATCGAAAGCAGGATTCCAGACGTCGATTCCATTCGCGGCAATACTGACAATCTCAGTCGTGCTTACATCAACATCCACACCATCAAATCTTGGCCCTTTGATCATCGTCACTTCTCTGCCCGGTCGCTCTTCGATAACTATGTCGTCGCCAGACTTGGTGTCCAGATCAATCGTCGTTCTGGGTGCCGCGACCAAGAATTTGACGCCGTGGTACTTCGCCGTGATTGCAAGTTGGTAGGTGCCGATCTTGTTCGCCGTATCGCCATTGGCAGCAACACGGTCTGCCCCTACCACAATCGCTGCGATCTTCTCGCTTGGACCTTTCAGTCGGAGAAGTGCCGAAGCCATGGAATCTGTGATGAGGGTTGCTGGTATCATGTCATGCACCAGCTCGAATGCTGTAAGTCTTGACCCTTGATTATATGGCCGGGTCTCGGTACAGAATGCTCGTTTCAAAGAGCCGTTTGTGTGCAATGAGCGTATGACACCCAAAGCTGTTCCGTAGCCTGCAGTAGCAAGAGACCTGACATTGTCAGTAGTAGTCGTCTGAACACCTTTTACCCCAGGCTTACCCTGTGTTGCAGTGTGTCAGTACACTCACGCCCTGACCTTCAGAGTGCTTCGTGATCCATTCTGCCCCATACTTGCCAATGCCTTCGTTGTCAGCGACATCGTCGATCAGCATCTGGGCAGCAGCATCACAGTAGGCTTTAGACACGGCAGCGCCATCGGCGCCATCTCGCTTTGCGGAGTTCTCGACCACCTTCTTCAGCTTCCTGGCGGCATCAGCAAGATTGACCGCGGTAGGCCGGCTGGTGACAAGGTAGTCCAATTTCTCGAGTATGAAGGCCAGAACCTCATCCGACTTGTTCGATAGAGCATTGCCTTGAAGTTCAACAGCGAGTGAGAGCGCAGCAACTATCGCGATGGCTGGCGCTCCACGGGTCCGCATGTCCTTGATTGCATGCCAGCCATCTTCCGCACTTCGGACCTCATCATATTCTACTTGGTGAGGCAGCTTCAGCTGGTTCAGGATTTGTAGATTGCCGTCGTGGTATCGGATCGCTTCGAGCACCATCGTGTTGTTAAATGTTGGGTGGAGATGATGTTGTTGAAATCTCAATCCCTTCTCGAGGCCGCTGATTGGCTAGCACAAGATGCAGCTTCCTAATTCGGTGCCGTCATCATCGTTTCTATATCACTGCCAAGGCTAATGGTTCTTGTGTTTCATCGACTGTTTCGACTTGATCATTCTCTTTCTCGATCCACACTTTGGCCACCGACAACATGGCGCCTCTCACGATCACATCTACCGCGAAGCTTGCGAGTGGGAAGGCGATTCCACGGTTGGGCTTCGGTGTCTGGGATTCGCCATCACACCTCACGACAAAGTCATGTCTGGAAGCCATGAAAGTTGGGTACCGCCACATCGACACTGCACAGGTATATGGCAACGAGAAGGAAGTTGGAGGAGCCGTTCAGCAGTCAAAGCTCAGTCGGGAAGATCTCTATGTCACAAGCAAGATCTTGTCTCCTGGCTCGGACGATGCAGCTACCTATCAGAAGTGCCTGGAAAGTGTGCACAAGATCGATGGAAAGGATGGGTACCTAGACCTCATGTTGATCCACAATTCGACTTCTGGAGCTGGTGGTATCAAATTGATGTGGCAAGCGATGGAGAAGTTGCATCAGGAAGGCAAGATCAAGTCTATTGGTGTCAGCAACTTCGGCATCGGGCATATCCAAGGGATGAAGGAGTACGCACAGATCTGGCCGCCTATGGTCAACCAGCTTGAGGTATGTGTTTGTTTTAGATGTCACTGCTGAGCGTCTGGCTGATGACATATAATAGCTTCACCCGTGGCTGCAGCAACGAGAAATCGTGGACTACTGCCACAAGAACAACATCGTCGTCGAAGCGTACTGCCCACTTGTACGGAATCAGAAGGCCAAGAACCCGGATCTTGCGGCTCTTGCGGACAAGCATGGCAAGTCTACGGCACAAGTGTTGGTCCGGTACTGTCTTCAGAAGAACTGGGTGCCCTTGCCTAAGAGCGACAACCCGGGACGCATTGCCCAGAACGCAGATATCTACGACTTCGAGCTCGACAAGCAAGACATGGAGACATTGAGCGGTCAAGGCCAGGAGCCAGCGCTTGTGATGGCTGTTGACAATCAAGCAAAGTGAGAGCATTCGCTGTTTAGCATTGATCATTAGTATAGGATTTTCCTTTGGTCCGCTCTGTCATGCTGAAGTACGATCCCAGTGACACGGTCGCAAGTCATCACTCATGCTGACGGTCAGAGCAGTCAAGCATAACCCAACCGAAGCTTTCTCCCATCCAGCATCTCACCATCCATATCACCCTTCGCAGCTTGAGCCACCATCTCGCTCCTGAAACGAACGTAGACGTCCACCACGATCTCACCACCGATATCCCGCGAGACGACCGTGATCTCCTCGTGCTCCATATGCCGCTCGATCAGTGCCTTCAGGCTCTCGGTGAAGGTATCCAGTCTCCAGCCTGCGATCCGAGCCACAGCCAGCGTAGCTGACGCATAGTCCCCTTCCGCTGCGTCGTGTCCAGGAGAAGGAACGCCTCCTGCTGGCGCCCAGTGCTCAGTCACCGGCGCTGCTGGCTTTGCGTTCGGGGTCGGCGGGTTGACACGAGGTTTGGCGACTCTCTTCTGCTCTCGATCAGCAGTGTTCTCCGAGATCGAGATGAACATGATCTGGCGAGATCAATTCACTTGCAGTCACCTTGTTTCTCGTCCTCGCTGTAGCGGCGTTGATCATGCGTTCCTCGTCTGTCCTGTCGATCACGGGCATCGTGCCATCAACGACCGCATTGCGACTTTGGAGTTTGCGGTAGCCTGAGCCGGCGAGTGCGCTCTGGAGAATGTCAGAATCGAGTGGTGACATCTTCAATAAATTGTACTCACATGGCGTAGTCTTGCTTGAGAGGCAACTTGCTTCCGGATCGCATTCAAGGCGCCAGGTTTAGAACGCATGGTTGTACGGTTGTTTGGCAGGTGCGACCAGTGTGTCTGCTCTCTGTCCTTCCACGAAGATTTGAGATCATGTGGACGGTGTGAAAGTGTTGAAAGTCACTTGCGTCTTGTGGGAAGGATCAGAAGCAATGTGAAAGCAGAACATGGCCGCGTGACTCGGAGCAGTGGAAGATAGAGGAAGCATGCGATATATAATTCGTTATCTCATTACTTGAGCATATGAGAGACCAGCAGGAACACAACCGGTATCGCAACAGCAAACTTCTGAGGCACGCACACACCCATCCTCTAGTCTTCTCCCCGATGATGATGCCGTTGTGTTCAATCTTATGATCCTGCCCCTCCCTTTCGTTCGAGGTGAGCACCAGAAGGTGTAGGGTACAATATTCGTTGTTCGTGGTCAGTATACTAGTTCTTGTTGGTTCAATCATCCCACTAGCATCTCCACTATACATTGATTATCACTTGATCTTGGTCAGCCTCTCAAGGTAGAGCGCTCTTGCCCGCGAACGGAGAATGTACTCAACAGCAGCTTCGCGCTTCGTATCAATGAGAACATCGACGGCTTCCTTCCCGCAAGGTATGTCGGCATCACGAAGCGCTGCATTGCGCATCGCGGGATCCTGTCGAACAAATTTCTCGATGGCACAGGCTCGCTATATGTCTCTCGGCGTCAGTTCCGCAGCTTTTCTTGGTGGGTGAAGATCGGAGCAAGTCAAGCAGACCTGGGACGAACGGTACAAGAGCTCGTGGACCTTAGGCTCGTTCGCAGCCACCGTAGGAGATCGGACCTTCGGAGCCAGGACTGCGTTCTTGATCAACGACTCTAACGCCTTTATATTCTTCTTGAATAGCTTTCTCTGCTTTTTGTCGGATGAAGTCGGTGAAACAGTGGGGGCGTGGCTCCAGTGCAAACTGCCTCAGACCGCGCAGCTTACTTAGCTGTGCGGTGATCGGCAGTGCCTTCAGCTCTTCGTCATCCAGGACATCCACCCATGGATACTTGTCGTGTTTCCCGTTGAAGTCCGCCTCTGCGAGAACAATAGTGAGTTCCTTCAGGCCTGTCATTACAATAAGCTTGTCAACCACAGATGGGGCATATTCGACATTCACCGTCCGAGCGAACTGAATAAAGAGCCCGTTCTTCACCCTCAACATATGGGTGACCACTACCCAGCTCGAAAGATTGTGCGCCGAAGTGGATGGAGTTGTGCCCGGCCAGTGCTGAGCAGAAGCCCATGCTGTCGCTGCTGCGATGAAGAATCGCTTTGAGACCGACCACTCGTTCACTTTGTGCGTTGGGAATGGTCGAGGGTTGAAGCCTGCGCGGTCCTTTGTGCGCCGGTTTTCTTCGTCATCCTCTCAGTGGGACTTGAGGCACAGCTTCAACTTATCCACTTCCGGATCGGCGTAAGCGAAGATCATGTCCTGCACCTCCTGCGGAGCTCGAAAAAGGTAGCATGGCTGTTCTTGATCCTGGGTAGCGTTCTCCATTTTGTGGAAGCTATTAGATAGAGTCGAACGGCTGGTTCAAGAGCCACTGCAAGCCAGGCGAGCCGGGACAGAGGACGATGTAGGTCAACGATTTGTCCAAGGCCGTGGACTGTTGAAGCTTCGAAGGGCCTATGGCAATTTCGCAAGTCTGATAGTGATGTAGCTGTGAGTAAATCCGGAGAGAATGTGAGGAGATAAATTCCCCTTGTACTGACTTCGAAACTGTTTCAATACTCAAGTCACTGGCAGGGCCAAGCACCTTTGGAGCTCGAGGTATACGCAATGGAGGAAGCAGGCAGAACAGGATTGATAACAGAATAGACAAAAGTGTAGTGATAGGAAGTGAGAGCAGTGCGAGGAAAGTGCGGCCCTTTATACCTTCTCTCGAGGGTTTATTATCCCCTGTATAGGTTTGTATATTGATAACGGCTTCCACTGGCCTGAGGTTGCGAGGCGCGATCTTCGACCCAATGAAACACTGGTGCTGTCCGAAGTGACCTGCCTGAAAAGGCATAGAGTATATAATTGACGATCCGAGCCAATGAAAAGCTGGATGAGCTAATTATCTGGACACTCCGGAGCGGAAGGTGGTCGAATATCAGGAAGAGTGTACGGAGCACTCCATACCACTTCTCCAAGGCACGCGTTCGCTGCTTTCGCGTCCGCAATATTGTAAACATGGCCTCGTTTTCGACATCGCCGCTGCCTCTCGACATAGCCATCATCGGCGCTGGACTGAGCGGACTGAGTGCTGCGATTTCTTGCGCGCTCGCAGGGCACCATGTCATCGTCCTGGAGGCTGCTCGCGAACTTGCAGAGGTATGTGATAGTCCTTTGTGGACGATAGAGCTGGGCTACAACGCAACAGGTAGGAGCTGGACTCCAATGTACACCTAATGCCACTCGGATCTTCAAGCAGTACGGCGTCTCCGAAATTCTCGAGCCCCAAGCTAGCGAGCCAACGCTCCTTCAAGTCCGCCGGTACTCCGATGGCAAAGTCCTTTCTCGCACGGACGACTTCAACCTGGACATGCGAAGCAAGTATGATGCTCCATTCTGGGACCTTCACCGCGTGGATGTTCAAAGAGCGCTCGTCAGCAGAGCCACTGAACTGGGTGTAGAAATACGCCTGGGAGCCAAAGTCTCCGATATCGACTTCACACTGCCTGCTGTAACTCTGCAGTCCGGAGAGCAGCTGCACGCAGATCTACTTGTGGGTGCTGATGGGCTCTGGTCGAAGTGTAGAGAGAAATACCTTGCAAATATCGGGAAAGAAGACGCTCCCCTTCCTACTGGCGATTTGGCATATCGTATCGTGCTAAAAACAGTAGATCTACAGAATCAAGAGCTCAAAGATTGGATCGCAAACCCATCATGTCAATTCTGGATTGGCCCAGACTCTCATGTCGTTGCCTACTCGTTACGTGGTGGGGAGATGTTCAATCTCGTTCTGCTCGTTCCTGATGATCTACCTGCGGAGGTGGCTCGCCAGTCTGGTTCCGTGGAGGAGATGCGGCAGTTGTTCAAAAACTGGGATCCAGTCTTGAACCGCTTCCTGGACCAGGTGACCTCAGTAGACAAGTGGAAGTAAGTAAGCCCACGTCTGCGCTTATTCTTTTCGGGTTGCGTTTACGGGCTGACTACATACATGCTGACCGATGTGATCGCAATACAGGCTCATGCACCGCCCAGAACTAGACCACTGGGTGAATGAAGCGGCCAACTTCGTGTTTATTGGCGACTCGTGTCATCCGATGCTACCATGTGAGCCGACACTTGTATCGCATCACAAGCCATTGTGCTAACATGGGCAGATCTCGCGCAGGGTGCGAATTCATCCATTGAGGACGGAGCCGTATTGGGCTACATCCTGCGAGCCTTGAAAACCAAAGATCAACTACCATCAGCCCTCCGACTATACCAGAAGCTTCGCAAGCAGCGCGGCGAGGCTATTGTCCGTGAAACCTTTGCTCAGCGAGCCGACTTCCATATGCGAGACGGGCCAGAGCAGCAAGCGAGAGACGAGCTGATGTTGTCGAAGCTTGATACTATCATCGACTGCAAGTTTCCATCGAGGTGTGTCAGGCACAAAGCGAAGCTCCGCTTAAGGCAGAGTTTACAGAACGGCTTACATTTAACCAGGTTGCAGTGCCCCCAGGTCCAGCCATTCTTATATGGGTACGATGCCAAAGTAGAAAGTGAGACCGCCCTACAAAGGTGGCCTCTTCACAATTGAGGCTAGCTGTACCCTGGCATACATACCTCTAAGACGACTACGCTACGACATCTCGGATCAATGTCGGTCTCGGGAATGTCATGGCGGCCGAGCTGAGCTTTTTGACAGCCCCGCGCAAGGCTTCCGCTTCAGAGGTTTTAACATGCGCCGAAAATACTGTAGTTGCGTGCAGCTAGACGCGAATGGTGCAGATCTAGGCCATTGACGATGTACCCCGGACTCGGGCTCCAATACGTTTGCGGGTAACAAGCTTGACTGTTCACAGCATGTCAGCGACCGAACACATGCAATACTGTCAGTGACAGCGCACGAGGCGACATATTTGGACGCGGATTATTACAGCTTACAGTTCAATCTTACTACGCGATCGTAGAGGGATCGCTTCGCGGAAACCGACCGCAAGACGAGCGCGTCTGGCCCCACGAACCACACCTGCGGGACCCTCTCGGTCGAGCGTAGGCCAAACCCAATCTATCGAGGGGTAGTGGGGTAAACCATCACTGTTCCCCAGAATCGAGACATCGTAGCATGATTGGCTCCGAAGGTCAGATGACTGCGTGTAAAGGTTGGAGCGACGACCGTGGCGTGAATAGTGCCTCCGTACGAGCCAGCTGCATAAAGTACTGTTGGTTCAACTACCATATCGAATCCCACTCTTCTTACTTCACTCGTAACCACCACAGACCTCCCTACATCACCACAATGGCTACAACTAACGGCGCGGACGGCCACACCAACGGCACAAACGGCCACACCAATGGCGTTCACCTCCCTGCTCTCTCTACATCCGCAGAAGACTTTCTCCGCCATAATTACGACTACATAATCATCGGTGGCGGAACTGCTGGCCTTTGCGTGGCCGCAAGACTTACGGAGAACGCTGATGTTACCGTCGGTGTGCTCGAGGCTGGTGGCAACAAGCTTGGAGATATGATGGTTGACTGCCCTGCCATGTTCCTGCAAATGTTCTCGAAGCCGGAATACGACTGGAATTTCAAGACAGTGCCCCAGGTGAGCTTGTGCAACTGTCTTCAACTTGGAGCGCTCGTACTGATGCAGTCAGAAACACAACAACAACAGGGTGCATCACATCCCCAGAGGAAAGGCCCTCGGAGGTAGCAGTGCTATCAACTACATGATGTGTAAGCGATCTGCATTCAAACAACTGAGTCCTTGCTGACCTTTGCAGATGTCCGCGGTTCTCTTCAGGACTACGATGACTGGGTAAGCACTGATGGGTAAAAGGGTTCCCTGAGCCACCATCATGCTCCGTGAAGCGCTCTGAGACCCTTTACCCTGCTAGATGTGTCTGAGACACTGGCTGACCCTTTTACCCTTCTGTTCTGTAGGCAGTACTGGCAGATGATCCTTCATGGGGCTCGAAGATGATGTCACAGTACATGCGAAAACATCAGACTCTGGAGCCAATTCCCGATGAGGTAGTCGACCGTGCAACGATGCCCTTCGTTGGCGAGCATCATGGCACATCCGGACCAGTCAGGACTTCGTTCAACGAATCTTTCTTGCCCATCGAGCACGACTTTATCAAAGCTTGCGACGATGCGACTGGCATGAGCAAGAAACCAATGGACCCATGGTCCGGCGATCATATTGGCTTCTATAACACCCTAGGAGTGGTTTGCCGTACTGGTCCTAACAAGGGCAAGCGCTCGTATGCGGCAAGAGGTTACTTCGCCGCGAACGCCGATCGACCGAATCTCCATGTACTGTGCGATGCTGCCGTGACCTCGATCGTCTTGAACGGCGATAGGGCGACTGGCGTCGACTTCACTCACAACGGCCAGAAGCAGACGGTCAAGATGAACCGAGAAGTCATTGTCACTGCCGGCGCACTACAATCGCCGCAGATACTCGAGCTTTCTGGTATTGTACGTCAAATTGATGGGTGGGAGGGTTCTCAGAGACAGTATCAAGCACCTAGCGGCGCTCTCAGACCTCGACACTCTCGATCCCAGCGCCGAGACACTTGCTAACCCTTCTATCCTTCACTTTAGGGCGACCCAGAAGTGCTTAAGGCAGCGGGTGTCGAGTGCAAGATTCAAAACAAAGCCGTCGGAGCAAACTACCAGGACCACTCCATGACTGTGAGCTATGTACAATCCAATCACGAAAGGTCACTTGCTAACCGCGCTGTAGCTGGTCTGCTGGGAGGTCGAAGAGGGCAACCCAACACTAGAGATCATCTACCAGCCTGAAGTCATGGAGGCGGCACAGAAGCAAATGGCGGAGCACCAGAACGGGCCTTTGACGCACATCTCCAGCACCCAAGGTTTCTTCCCGTACAAGAAATTCGCCACCGAAGAAGAGCAATCCCAGATCCTCAAGTCCATCGAAGATAGTCTCGACAAGGTCACGCCTTTCCAGCGCAAGCAGTACGAGCGGACTATCGAGCATCTCAAGGACGACAAGTCGGCCAATCTCCAGCTCGTGCTGGTCCCGGCTACTGCAGGGTACGAGAAGGGCGTGGAAGACCAAGCGTATCTGTTCCCACCGCACACCCCAGGCACGCCGATGGCTATCACAGCTGCGATGTGCTTGCAGTACCCGCTGAGCAGAGGCACCGTTCATATCAAGTCGTCCGACCCTAACGAGCTGCCGACTGTTGACCCTGCGTTCTTGAGCCACCCAGCTGACGCTGCTGTGCTGGCGGCGGGTGTAAAGGTGCGTAGCAAGGGCGCAACGTGCACGAATGCGGTTGCTGACCTTATATCACACAGATGTGCGACAAGACAGCCCAATCGAAGCATCTCAAGGGCAAGATCGCAAAGCGCATCGTCCCTGCGCCCGATAAAGATCTTCAAGACACCAAGCAAGCCAGAGATGCTGTTCACGATCTTGTGCTGTCCGAGTATCATTGTTGTGGCAGCATTGCACTGGGCGACGCTCTTGACAGCAGACTTATCGTCAAGGGCACAAGGAATATCCGAGTTGCTGACGCATCGGTGTTCCCGAATCACGTTTCCGGCAATATCGTGTCGTCGGTGTATGCTGTTGCGGAGAAGGCTGCTGATAGTAAGTATTGCCAATGACTACCAGTCCGTGAGAGCTCGTTGCTGACTGTGTTTTCCTAGTTATCAAGGAAGATTGGGATTATGCTGCGCTGGCCAAAAAGTCATAAATCTAAGGAGTAGGAGAAATGCATCGTGGAAGCAAGTTTGTATCAGTGAGTCGACTGTCCCCAGTTTCCAACAGCTGTATGTCGAACGGTGAACTTGCTGCTCACGGTCCGGAATTCGTTATCACGGAGTACCGTAGAGCAATGTCACCTCTGTGCACGGTGTGGCATAACTCTGCTCTTTTGTGCACCTCATGTTTGCGTCAAGTTCGAGGCTGGTGCCGCCCTCCGCTGTCACACTCGACGGTCATGCTCGCCGGCGAGCTTCTCCGTTGGTTTCCAACCAATCTTCCAATATGCCAACGGCAGCGGGCTGTGAACCTACAGACTGCAGTACTTGACAGCTGGCGAGGCATGCACGATGTAGGCTTGTACTTCTTGACCGTGTGGTAACCGAAACCGAAATATATATGTTCAGTCGGACTTAAGGCAGGAAGCAACTGTGTCTCGGGTGCCGGAGCTTCAACACCTTGGTCCGTGACCCGCTCCTTCCCTATGCGATCTAGGCTATCCATCAAGACGGGTCTCGCGGAACCTCGAAAGTCGATTCTGCGAAATCTGTGGCAATTTGGCAACGCTTGAGAATGCTTGTTTTGCGAACTAAGGCGCGGCGTGCACAATTGTTGATACCGAGCCGGTTGTGCAGAGTACAAAGCACCGAGTAGGTACGGAGACGGAGAGGTAAATGGAGAGAGGAAAGAGCAACTGCCAGTTCTAGTTATAGTTCCTGAGCTGCACTTTCTTTGTTCTCAGTCACAACTTCCATTGCTCTCTATTACCATTGTCTGTCCTCCCAAGCTCTCACAAGCGTCGGAAACCGTCTTATAGGCATCCGGAGAATCGATAAGGCCCCCACCGCAGGCCCAGGCTCCCGGGATATCATGTAAGCGCATCCTTCCTTCGCTTACTACAAGAAAGAGCCATTGGGTCGCGACGAACGTCATGTATCGGTGACATTGTGGGAATGGTCATGCTCGACACTGGAGCTGTCGAGGCATCGAGGCAACCACAAAGACATGGCGACCCGACGGCCAGCACAGTCTTTGCGAAATACTGGCCAAAATGCCTCCAAAACCACCCGCTAACATGGATCTCTCAGCAGTAAGGCGGCATGGCCGCACCGGAGAAGCACGTACATATACCTGGTATTGCAGGTGGTGACCTGCCCGAGAACGAGCGGGACGCATATGAGGAAGGCCACGATGCCGACATCCCATCGAAGGCCGGAATTGTGCAACACGATCACAGTTCGTTGAACCAGACTACTTCAGCCGACCCAGAAAAAGGAGGGAAGCACGATGTATCCTCGGACACCTCCGAGCACGGGGAACGTGACATTGAGAAAGCCGGGCCAACAGAAACAACAGCAGAAGATCCGAAAGACGAGCCAGTAGATCCCAACGTCGTTGACTGGGAGGGTCCAAATGACCCAGCCAACCCTTTGAATTGGACTACAAACAAGAAATGGAGCAATATCGGCATACTGTCGTTCTTGACGTTACTCACACCTTTGGCTTCTTCAATGTTCGCACCTGGCGTGCCCGATGTCATCCAGGAGTTCCATACGAATAAGTGCGCACGCCATGACGCGAGTTCTACTGCGTTTGACGCAAAGCTAACGATCCTCCAGTGCGTCCCTTGCGACTTTTGTCGTCTCAGTCTGTACGTACCATCTCTCATGCTATCCGAGAGCTTCACAGCGTTGATTAGGCTAATCAACGCGCAGACATCCTCGGCTTCGCGATGGGTCCGCTGGTAATCGCACCTCTCAGCGAGATGTACGGTCGTGTACCGATCTACAACATGTGCAACGTCGCGTTCGTAGCATTCACAGTCGGCTGTGCACTTGCGCCAAGCATGGGCTCCCTCATTGCCTTCCGGTTCTTGGCTGGCTGCTTTGGGATCGCTCCGATTACCAATGGAGGTGGCACTATTGCTGATTTGATGAAGCCGGAGCAGCGAGGACGGGCAATGTCGATATGGGCGATCGGGCCTCTCCTCGGACCGGTTATTGGCCCTGTCTGCGGTGGGTTTTTGGCGGAGGCCAAAGGATGGCGATGGTGAGTGATGACTGCCGATAAACTGAATCCTCGATTGTGGGCTGACGATATGACAGGATCTTCTGGGTGCTTGCCATGTGTTCCGGTTTCGCCACAATCTGGACCTTCGCATTCGCCAGAGAGACATACGCTCCCATTCTGCTCGAGCGCAAGGCCAAACGCATGCGAAAAGAGACCGGCAACCCCAATCTCGTATCGAAGCTCGACCTTGGCATCAACACCGGGCAGCTCTGGAAGAGATCACTACTGCGGCCTCTGAAGCTCATGTTCCTCTCGCTCATCTGCGCCATGATGAGCTTATACCTAGCAATTGTCTACGGGATCATGTACCTCCTCTTCACGACCTTCACTTTTGTCTTTGAAGAAAACTACGGCTTCTCCCAGAGCATCGTCGGCTTGGTCTATATCGGCCTCGGCGTCGGTATGCTACTCGGCCTCGCAATCCTCGGAGCGAGCTCAGATCCCATCATGAAGAAGCTGGCTGCCAAACACAGTGGTGGGAAGATGAAGCCGGAATATCGGCTCCCGCTTCTCATGTATGCCGGCCCGTTCATCCCGGTTGGTCTCTTCATCTACGGTTGGACGGCACAATACCAGATTCAATGGGCCGTACCGCTATTCGGCACGATGCTCGTTGGCGTTGGCTTGCTCGCAGCCTTCATGTGCCTCACCACCTACCTTGTCGACGCGTTCGAGCGATACGCTGCATCTGCTATGGCTGCGAATACCATCCTGCGGTCGATACTGGGTGCAGTCTTCCCGCTTTTCGGACTTCAGATGTATAATGCGCTGGGGTTGGGCTGGGGAAACTCGTTGTTGGCCTTCATTAGCCTAGCGTTGTGCCCGATACCGGTTTTGTTCTACTACTACGGCGAGAGGATACGGACGCACCCGAAGTTTCAGGTCAAGCTTTAGCGACTGGATTTGATGGCATGAGGACGGGCTCTGCGATGTCGTTGCAAATCGTGGTTCGATTTCGCAACCCTATCAGTAGTAGCTAGCTACTGGCTCACCTAATACCTCTAAACGAGGCTCAACTCCAAGGCCTGGAGCTGTAGGCGCGGTCACACAGCCATCGTGCACTTTGAAATCGCCATCTCCAGTTTTGAGCAGAGACATATCACGGCAGTCCAAAACGCAGTGTAGCCATCGCTGAGGAATAGTCTGCCCCAGATGTACGGTTGCTGCGAAAGCAATGTCCGAGCCAGCCGTCTCTTGCACACTGACGGTATAGGCCGCAGCGATACACATATCGCGCTGGTGTCGCGCTTTCGTCAGTCCACCGCTCTTCGAAATCTTCAAGCCAACACCTTCTACAGCGTCATCGGCGATCATCTGTATAACCGAAGCATCGGATGTCGCCAGTTCGTCGAATATCATGGGAATATTGGTCCTTCGCCTAAGCGACATACACTCTCGCCAAGTAGCGCAAGGAGCCTCCAGGACAAAGTCGAGCCCGTCCGGCAGTAATCTCAGCATCCGAAGGGCGGCTTCCACCGTCAGCCCACCATTCGCGTCTACCAGGAAGAACTCGTCCGGTTGCTTATCGGCGAGCGCTGCAGTAATACGAGCAGCATCTCGCACAGGCTCTCCTCCGATTTTGAGCTGCTGCGCTTTGTAACCTTGCGCTCGCAACTTGGCGACAGTTGCACGCATCTCCTCCGGCTCACCAACGCCGATAGAAGAGATTATGGGCATTTCCACATCTGTGCGGCCGCCGAGGAGTTCACACACCGGCATACTAACAGACTTGCCGAACACGTCCCAGCACGCAACATCCAATGCAGTCTTTGGGTGTTCGTGCCCGGTCAGCGCATCGTCCATGACATCGTTCATGCGGTCGACGCGTCGAGGATCGAGTCCGGTGAGATGTGGTGCGATCTCAGCAATACCTGCCCGGACACCTAGAGCGTGCGAGGCGATGTAGTTGTATCCGAAGGGTGTACTTTCGCCCCAGCCTTCGATGCCGTTGTTCGCTGTGATACGAACAACGGTTGCGTCGAATGATGTGTATTGTCGTCCACCAGATAAGTGGTAGGTGCCTCCAGAGTAAGGCAGGTCGACTTGGAAGACGTCGATCCGAGATATTGTCAATTCCATGGTTTTATTCGTTATACTGTCTAACATTCCAGACCCTCTACCACTGTCTGTTAATGGCGTGGAGGTTCCGGAAGACGAAGTATGTTCTATGAGAGCGTAACATGAGCTGTGCCCAAACAGTCGATATTACCCGCAAACTATCTGCTATCTGGCTGATGACACAACCAGGACCGGAGTTCCCTCATAATGACGGCTTTAATACTCCGTCAGTAGCCCGACCGTCAGACCAACTTCGCGGAGCATTTGTTTCCAGTGTCTAGAGCTGATCTTCGCGCACCAGAACGCTGCTGTTGAGATGTTTCGGGCTCACAGATTCAATGCCAGCCAGATGGAGCGTGAGCTGCAAATCTCCGAGCAAAGACTTCAGCACATGACTAACACCTTCTTCACCACCCATCGCGAGGCCGTATGCTATAGCCTTTGTCAGCCAGGGCCGCAAAGCTGTACGCCTCTCCGGTCGGAAGTTCTTACCATAGGGGCGCCCAATCAAGCACATATCTGCACCGAGAGCCAAAGCCTTCGCGATATCCGCGCCGCACCTTACACCAGAGTCAAAGAAGACGTCCAGTCTATCTCCTACGGCTTTGACAATCGACGGCAGCATGCTGAGACTGCCGGGACCACCGTCCACTTGTCTGCCGCCATGGTTCGAAACCACGATGCCTTTGACCTATTGCGTTGGGAGTGAGTTAGCGGTATACTCGCATAAACCAAGTTCGGTGTACGCACTCCAGCTTCCACAGCCTTTTCTGCATCTGCAGCGTTCTGGATGCCCTTGAGCACGATGGGCCCATCCCAGTGGTCTTGTAAGAACTTGATATCCTCCCAACTGTGGCTCGTTCCGGGGAAGATGGTGGCACTCCAATCGGCCGCAGCGTTGTGCATGTCGTCCTCGATCTCGCAGCCATATTTTTGCTTGAACTGTTTCCGGTACACTGGATCTGAGAAACCGATTGCAACGCCGATCTTGTCCGAACGTAGGAAGGGGTTGTATCTGAGGGACGTGTCAGCTGTTCTTCTTACGCTTGGGGCCTGGAGAAGTGTTCTCATACCCATGGTCCATATCCGATGGCCGCCAACCGAGGATGTACGTATCGAGAGTTACGAAAAGAGCCGTGAAACCAGCCTTCTTAGCACGATCGAGCATGGATATGGTGATGTCGTTGTGCTCGTTTGAGGGCCAATACAACTGATGAAGGGAGTCAGTCATCAGTTGCCAATTCAAGACAATACTTCGAAACTAGCGAACCTGGAACCACCTCGTACCGTCTCCGTTCGCCTGGGCAACATCCTCGATGCTGGTTGAGGAGGCCGTGCTCATGATGTACGGCACATTTTCCTTTGCAGCCGCGGCGGCGGACGCAGACTCTCCATCTGGGTTGAAGATCTGTTGCACACCAACCGGTGCGATCGCTATGGGCACCGGCTCCTGCTTATCGAAGACCGTCGTGCTGAGATCAGATAGACCTTTTGTCTTGACCAAACGTTTAGGCACCTACCTCAGACACTCAGCATAGCCTCTTAACCACCGCAACTCCTTCAGAATAAGCAGAGACTCACGATCGACCACTTCTGAAAGGCTTCGCGATTCTTCCTCGCCGTCTCGCCGGTTCCTGCATTGCCACTCACATACCCTACCGAGTCCGCGGACATTAGCTTCTCAGCCTCTATCTGCCATTGAGAAGCTTGGAACGTGAACTGTGGTCGGTAATACTTGAGGCCTTGCTCGTAGATCTGCTTTTCGTAGTCGGTAGGGTGGACGGTTCTGGTTTCCGCTGTGCGATTCGTACGGTGCGCGACATTGTCGCTGACTTTGAACTGGGCGGCCATATTGATTTTGATGTGACTGCGAAGATGTCTGTCGATGATAGAGGTATCTTAATTTCTCTGCCTAACTTACTGGTTTCTTTCACGAAAGTGTGATGTCTTTGTGACGATGTGACGGCTTTATGGCCTTTTCGAGCGTCATCCGCGCCTTCCGAACGAAGTCTTTCGCCATGAAGCCGCTCAGCTTCTACACTGCACTTAACCTGGAGGTCAATGCTATCTTGTAGACTGACGCCAAAACTTAGATTATGGCAGCCGGAGTATCTTGAACGGTGTTCAAAGAGCTGTACCCTGGCCAGACTTGATTAGAAATCTTGCAGAAGAAAGTTCGGAGCTCGAAGATTGGGAACCACCATCACCAACTCGACCAAAATGCCCGATCACGTGGAAGTAACGAACATGGCCTCTTCCTATAAGATAGCCTTGATGGCCGCTGCAACAAAACTACACAAGAACTAGCGACCAACAGGAGACGACTGGACAAGCATTACAGATGGCCAACTCAGATATCTCTTCTCGCAGGGCCTATCGCCGGACGGACGACTACACCCCAGGTACACCAAAGGTCAAGCTCGTTACTGAGGATCTACCTTCGCCACTCCCTCCATACGCAGTCTTGATCAAAGTCCACGCGGTTTCTCTCAACTACAGAGATGCAAACATCGCCAACGGAGGTAACCCCTGGCCAGTAATCCCGAATGGCATCCTCTGCAACGACGGAGCTGGTAAGTATTGATGGATAAAAGGGTAGACAGAATGCCGCGTGCGAATCATGTCTCAGACATTGCTAACCCTTTTCACCTTCTGTTCTTAGGCGAGGTCATCGCTGTTGGTGATCGAGTCGACAAGTTCTCGATCGGAGAACGTGTCGCACCTATCAACGACACCGAAAACATCACTGGCCGCGAGACGGCACGGTCCTGGCTTGCGGCAGATGAAGATGGTGTGCTCGCGGATTACATCGTGTTCGATTCGAACGTGATAACGAAGTTGCCGGACCATCTGAACTGGATCGAGGCCAGTATAATACCCTGTGCCGGGGTGACAGCTTGGTCTGCATTGAAGGGATGCGGTATGGGCAGTACTGTTTTGCTTCAAGGTTCGTGAACAGAGCTGTATCCAATGGCAGAGCGACCATGCTAATCGTGTTCAGGTACCGGTGGGGTCAGCATGTTTGCACTCAAACTTGCTCGTGCAGGCGGCATGCAGGTCATTCTGAGCTCTTCAAGCGACACGAAATTGGAGAGCATGCAGAAGCAATTCCCGGACTCGCCTCTTCTAACCGTCAATTACAAGAACCCCAAATGGCACGAAGAGGTCTTGAAGTTGACCAACGGCGTTGGCGTAGATCTGGTCCTCGAGAACGGCGGCACTGGATCAGTGGTACAGAGTGTCATGTGTACACGGCGAGGCGGCACAGTATCTCAGGTTGGGTATCTGGCAAAGCAGAATCCCAGTGAGATGACCGAACTCCTGCCTACGCTGATTGACAGAAGAGTCAGTTTGAGGTATGTTTACGCTGAAAGCCCCATAGTTTTTGAAACCGCAAGCTGATAATGTGCTTAGAGGTATCAATTGTGGCTCGAGACACGACCAGGAAGACTTGTGTGCTGCCATTTCGGCTATGAAGATGAGATTCGACGACATCATAGACTCAACGTTCCCATTCGACAAGGCAGAAGAGGCGGTTGAGCATATTTGGCAAGGCAAACAGGTTGGAAAGCTTGTCATCACTGTGTAGAAACATTTAGACGCTTGTAATTTTAGATCCAAATTCGTTGCACCAGCCTGCTAAGATAATTCATCCTCATCGATGTTGGCCAAAGCTACACATACATACTCCAAGACACCATTCGCTATCAACAACGCCGGCAAGATAACAAACACGCCCTCGTTCGGATGAATCCCGATCAACAGAGCCCGAGAAGCCGCAAAGATGCTAAGTAACGTCCCTCACCACACCAATCCCTCGTTCGGCGGAGCCGCGCACTCTAGCCCGTTGCACAAATCGATGTCGTCCTGGCTGACGTTTGCATTGTCAGGTAGCTTCTGCTTCGCCGGCCAAATCTCGGCACCCGCAGCCTTTTCACGTTTGTGGTGGCCGGTGACTGTCTCTCGAACTTTGCTCTGCATGTAAAGAGGTCCTTTCTCGGACTTGGGGTGCATCTCTCCGTTCACGAAGACTCCTGCAAAACGTTAATTGAACCTTGGAGGAAACTTGATTTGGGAAACCACATACCAGCATTCAAGTTCTTCTGCGCACGATCGCAAAGCACCTTATCCTCAGCCATTACACGAGCATACATCTCGCTGATCAGCTTGAAGTCTTCATCGGATGAGTTCTTGTTGCGGTAGACTTCGTAATGCAGTGTCGACTTCGTTGGTGCTTCGGGTAGGAACTTCTGAATCATCATGAAGTGTGGTCTGTTACGCCACGGGTTAGCAATTCATGCTTTCTAGTTACGTTCTCCAGATCGAAGTGGCTGAACGTACGACACAGACATCGACACATTCGGGAAGTAGTATGTGCTGTTGACATTGAATCCCTTCTGTCGTTGCTCAGGACTCGACGCATGGTCATGCTGCATATGTCCGTCCTTCACCTCGACATCCGCACTCTCCACGTTCAGGAATGCTGGTACATCTGGATGTGTCGTTGGACAGTGATAGCACTCGTTGAAGTTGTCGCAGGCAATCTTCCAGTTATAAGCGCCGTCAAGTTCGTATGTATGGTCAAGCACATAATCGTCGAAGTTGAAGTCTTCATATCGGTCCTGCTTATCGACGGTATCGAAGTCAGCTTCCCACGGAACCTCCGGCTTGTCTTTCGATGCGTCGAGGTTGATCCAGATGAAGCCATTAACGTCGGTATGGACATGAATAGGGAAGAGGCCGTTTTGCGATTTGTCGAAGCCATCGAGTTCTTGATATTGCGGCGCTTTCGCGAGTTTGCCGTTCAGGCCGTAGGACCAGCCATGATAACGGCAAGCTAAAATGCTCACTTTACCGCACTGCTTCTCAACCACTGGATACGCTCGGTGCCTGCAGATGTTGTGGAAGGCGTTGATGTTGTCCTGACGGTCACGGATAATGACAATATCGAATCCGGCGATAGTGTAACGGATGTATTCACCCGCTTCCTGAAGTCGAGATCGATGCGTGAGGAAAAGCCATCGTCGCGAGAAGATTGCTCGCCTCTCGAGTTCGTACATTTGCTGTGAGGTAAACCATTGTGCAGGGAGAGCGCGGACGGAGGTTTCCTTCGGATCCTCCTTCACTTCTGGCGTAGCTGGCGCGCCTCCAAAACCTAGATAGTTTAAGAAAGGTGCCATGTTGTTATTGTTGTTGTTGAGAAATTGAGATTGATGGGGATGGGATGATATGGGAATACAAATCACCTGCACAACAGACAAGAGCCAACTGTGCCTTATGCCTATCCATGATCTACGAATTGGACCATTATCCAAGTATTCGATGTGAGAATGGACTGGAGTGCCAGAAACGGTATCTGAGCCCAGCCGGCGTAAACATAAAGCTATTGAGCACTTGATGATGCGAAGATTACAGTCTGCCAGCCTGAGAGCTACTGAAGATAGAAGGACAATCGAGGAAAACGTCTCACGTGCCGTTGTGTGTTCAGCCAGCCGAGAGAGCTCTGGGGAATCTGGGGAACATCCTTCCGCATTTGGAATTTCCTGCCTGTTCGATGCCGAAGTTGGTAGGTGTTGCCTCCTCCAGATCCAGACCCCAGGGTTTCGATAGATATCTCTCCCGCGATATGCAAAAGGTGTCAGCTTGAAGAGGTGCATACGATTGGTCCATCATTTATATGTCGCATGATGTCCTTTGATACCGAGTTGCCCAGGAGATAGCGGATGCTGATAAGGCATTGTGAAGGCAAGGAATCAAGCAAAGCCACGGTGTAGGAGCACGATCCGATCCTTTCAATGCTTTCCCAAGCGTGCGTATTGTCGATGCTCGTTGTTGTTTGTTAAGTAGAACTCGTTGTAGACGACGCTACGAAAGGCATGCCTTATCGCGAAGCCGGCTGTCGATCGTGGTTGCTAGCTCCTGAAATGCTGATGGCACGCTGCATCCAAGTCAAGTGATGACAGCCGATGCCGAACTCGTTTCGACAAGGAGACAACCGTGGAGTGTCTTTGAGCACTCGCGGCGAGGATGTGATGGAAAGGGCTAGTGGTGTCGTACAGCTTGTGTCGACACATGTAGTTGGTGGTGTTCGTCAAATATCCCGAACGATGACCTGAGCTCAACGTTGTGGCATGTTCTTCGTTCTCTCGAGAGGACTGTGGAAGTGCGTGTGCTTCTGCTTCGAACGGTCGATGTCCCTTGGAAGTATGGCAACACCGAACTCCGTCGAACAGTGGTCAGTGCGGAATAAACGTAGAAGGCGGTTGACTTGCGTCCACCCCACATGAGTTCGGATATCTCAGCGAAAGCACCCGCAAGCAAAGCTGCCGCACCCGGTATGATCACGACCTTGTAGACCTGACTGATTCCAGTCGACGCACTCGCACTTCCCGATGACGTGGTCGTACAGGCCGCGAGATTCTGCAGTTTTTCGGCCCCGCCAGTGATTGCAACTTGGCCGTAGACAATGTTCCAGCCACTGTAAGTCAGGAGCGTATACTCCATCCTAGGTGTTCCTGACCTTTCGGATGCCAACGGATGGAGTAGATGGCTCTAGTCGTGCCGTCCATACTGCAAGACTGTATCTTCGTGAAGATACCAGTTGGGCCGTCATCGACGTAATCGAGAGGGCCGATTTCGTAGAGGCCGTAGCTCGGTGATGCGTATGTGGCAGTCGCCTTGGCTGCGGTCAGTGGTATTGTTATAAGACAACTCGCACGGGCACGGTAGATGTACCGTGACGTTGCCATTGCTGCACCAGTCAAGCAGTGGGTTGGCCACCGGGCCTCGAGTGCAGTGGATCGCATAGGTCGTTCCCTTCGTAGGCAGGTTGTAAGCAACTATCAGTACGAAATGCAAAAGTGTCACTCACGCAGCGGTCTGCTTGAATGACGGAGGCGACAAGTCCGGTTCGAGGCCCATGGACACCTGGACCAAGGAACAGATCCATTGTTGGCCTGGCCAAATACGCTGGTATTCCACTGCTTGTGCTTTGCGCAAAAGCTTTTCCGCGCAAGACAGCTGCAAAGATGATGGTCAACATCATGTTTGGCCGTGGGATATGTTGGTGGAACAAAATCGATGACTTCAAGTCCAGCTTCGACTTGATGTAGGGTTGGGAGCGCACCGTGCCGCATAGCAAGTGTCATGCAAACCACTTCACGATGCTGTGCCTCGTATGTTTCGTCTGGCGCAGAGTAGTATGTCGTATCTGGCCAGCGCTTATCTGCATCTTCGTAGGAATCAGGCGTTAACATTATCATGGGAACGCCAAGACCAGTAGCCGCCGCAGCTATAAGATGTCCTTCCGAAGTTTGAGATCCTGTGTAAGAAGCAGTCTGAACATGATCAGAATTTCTGCCCTGTAGGTATGAACCCATTCGCATCCTTCCGCTGCTGCTCAAAAGTCTGCGGGAACGCGGCGATGCCCGCCACAATGCCAGCAGCCATGATGATACAGCTGATGACACTCCACATAATCCCCCAGCACTGAGAAGATCCGCCGTATCGCTTTGCGAACTGACTTGCATCGGACGAATTGACTTTCCGCAGGATGAGATCATCGCAGATGTCCCAGACGCTGTAGAGCGAGGACATAACTCCGATGAACAGGACGTAGAATCGGAGAGCGTTGGGAATGAACCAGAAGGCGACTATGAGTCCGACCGCCAGGATGATGGTGAGGATTGTGAGCCAGTCCTTCTTGCCTGTGACACTCGTTAGTTGTGGCACAAGTGTGCAAGGGTGTCAAGATCGTTCTTACCCCACCAGAGCACAAGCAAGAAGCAAACGCCCAGTACGATGCTCGCGACTTTGCTCGCCACAGTGTTAAAGCCGCAGAAAGTGAGCAAAGCCCCGATGAAGGACGATCCCAGATAGCCAGCGGGTAAGGTTATGGCACTGATACCGCCACGCATATGAGTAACGCCGCCTTCGTGCGGGTCCAACGAGATAGACTCAACACGGCCACCGGTACAGCAGGCCGTGCTCGCGTGACCGAATTCATGGAAGGCAATTACCAGCATCTAGATCGTTAGTTTGGTAGGGTTAGGCTTGACCAGAGTTTCAACCGTACCTTGAACGGCCATAAGATGTATCTGAGGTACGGGACATTCCACAAGATGGCGATACCGACAACATAGGCCGCGATCACGCCCAATGTGACGCCCTGAGCGCCGCGAACACTGAGATCGCGCTCTTCAAGGTAGTGGCGCGCGACTACTGGACCAGCTGTGACGACGGCGCGTCGTGCGAAATACGCGAGATCAGAGGTGTGGAAGCCGGCGGGTGCCATTCTTTGTCGGTCCCGTGGTGTTGGATAATGTGGAAGAAAGTCGAAGGAAACTTTGAGAAGAAGTGAAACTTACCTTGCGTTGCTGGCGAAGGCGTTTGTCTCACATTCCAAGAATGGAAACATACGCAGCCCCAGCCCTATGCACTGCCACAGGCGGGCACAACCGCTTCGAGATCGAGGTCATCAACGTAGACACATCACGAGACTCGTTGTCATATGAGTTGAGATGTTCGATGATCGCACGAGTGTCCTTCTGCTTGCGCCTCCAGAGTTTTCTACCCCCTGAATATCCGCTCCTTCCCATCCTGGCGTCCTGGAGGATTTCGAAGATACTGGCTAAAACGGGTCTTGGCGGCTTTGTTGCTTCCCGCTCCCGATTAATAACCTCCAGGGTCCTGCATGCAAGGAGATGAGCACGTCTGACCTCCACGCTTATTGAGAACACACACCACACACACTCCTTCTCACACCACCCACATACACCCATGAACAAATACATGGCGATATGTCCCTGGGCGTCAAGCACATTCTCGTTTGGAGCTTAATCGTCCCCTGGATAGGCGCTCTGCAGCAGCAGCCTCCTCCACCACACCATGCCTACCCGTCTAGGGCACAAGCAGACCTCTCCAAGAACGCGGCCGCCTCGGAGCGTCGATGGAGGGTCTCAGCAGCAGATTCGCTGCAAACTTCGCTAAGCGATCACCGTAAATTTCGAGACACCCACCCCGATAATAACGACAAGACCCGCACTCGATCTTCTAATAATGAGCGCGCCCTTGCGACCTTTGCTCCGGCCGACAGCAACCCGGCCGTCCGAGCACCTCCTGCGTATAGATCATCAGCTCCGACTGGTGGTATAGCATCGCGACAACAGGCGCGGTCTCTGCAGGATTGGCAGGTCGAGGACATAGTACGTCAGATTGAAGGTTGCAAGGTTCTTCGAGGTAGCATCACGCACCAGGACGCACTTTGAGACCTTCCACGGCTTGTTCGTAAGTCGGAGACACTTGCTGACTAGCTTTCAGGTACTCCTGGCGACAGTTGATGGGAAGATTCACGCACGCGATCGGAAGACTGGCGCCGCGAAATGGCAGCTGGCGACGGACCGGTCGATGGTCGAGACGATATACCACAGAAATAATCGAAGCACCGAAGAGGAGTTGCTCGACCCGGCGGACCCATTGTGGATTGTGGAGCCGAGCCAAGATGGAGCCATATATGTGTACGCCCCAGGTTCTGGTATTGGTATGCAGAAGCTTGGCTTCACAGTCAAGGAGCTGGCAGATCTGGCGCCATACGCCTCCGAAGGGCACCCAGCCGTCGTGTACACCGCTGAGAAGAGAAATACCATTTACACGATAAATGCTGCAACGGGCAATGTTATCAAGTCCTTCAGTTCGGCCGGAACCATTGTGAACGAAGACAGGAGTTGTAGACGAGTCAATCCACTCGAGTCGCTCGACGATGAAGAATGTGAATCTATCGGCACCCTAACCCTGGCGCGCACCGACTACACGATTGGCATCCAGGATCGTAACTCGGCGGAGCCGATCAGTACCATCAAGTACTTCGAATGGGTTGTCAACAACCGTGACCAGGACTTAGCCAGCAAGTACAGACGAACCATGGACAACAGGTACATCTACACCAAACACGATGGCTGGATTTTGGGTCTTGAAATCGGATCTGAAGACACGAGTTACAGCCCAACCACTGTTCACAAACCCAACTATCGGCACAAATTGCACTCCCCAGTGGCGCGAGTGTACGATGTGGTACGCCCTTACGACGACTCATCAAGTGATGCATCACTGGTCATCTTGCCACAGCCTCTTGCGCCGTCTATTGTCGATCAGCTTACGGAGCTAGACGATGATCCGGCCGACAACGTCTTCGTCAATTGCACTGGGGACGGGAGCTGGTATGCGTTTTCGGAAAAGAACTATCCCATGGTTACAGATGGCGCTGCGACGACGCAGTTCTATGTCGACTTAGCCTACAGTCAACCCTCATTGGCCTGGCCAATGTCCAAGAAGGAGCGCGAACAGTTCGCCGGTGTCCATCAATTGTCGCCAATTGCAGGGCAGTTCGACACGCCTTTACTCGACCCTCCGGAGCAGCATCCAACTGTCGACCCTCCATACGATGCCAGGAGATCAGCCGCCAAAGACGGAAGCTCGTAAGTCAATTCCGGAGTTCTCCAAAATGCTATCAAACGCTATGGGGAGCTCTAAGACCATATCACGTCGATAAAAATTTCGAGACACTTGCTGACCCACGAATTTAGGTACCTGGGCGGTCTGCCATCCGCTTGGAAACTGGTGACAATGGCCATCTTGCTAGGGTTTGTCCTGGCGTATGGTGTACTGTCTCGAGATCGACTCTTTAAGCCGCTACGTCCACTGAAGCTCATACCGGCACTCGACGATAGGCTTCAATCTGGTGTCTCGACTCTTGGAATTCAAGAATCTGAGCTCGAGCAGCCTCCAAAGCTTCGCGAACTTGAGCCTGCCGAAGAGACCATATTTCCGCACGAGGTCGATAGCACCCCGGAGAAAGCCACCGAGATCGAAGAGGATGGCGAAGAGGACCCGTCTGTAAGCCAACTCAGCATTCTCTACATACAATCAAGCACGATGTGGATCTCTGACACCATTTGAGCTCGATCCCAATTCCGAGACACTTGCTAACTCGATCATAGGCGGAAGGCTCACCACTCCAAGGGGAGCAGCTCAAGCAACAGAAGAAGAAAGCTACGCGCGGAAAACGTGGAGGCAAGAAGGCCAAGGAGAAAGAGCAGCAGCAAGCCGAATTTCAATCGCGAAGGAAGGGCACATTGACTACTCAGCCACCTGTGGAAATTATATCAGTCGCTGCTTCGGAGAGTCCACAAGTGTCCGGGCCTCTTCAGATCAATAGTCTCGTCATCAATACGGACAAAGTCATCGGGCAGGGCAGCTGCGGAACGTCGGTGTTTGAAGGTAAGTCAACACAGAGGACTGCAAGTGTTCTCCGAGACACGATCAAGCGCTGGAGAGCGCT
This sequence comes from Extremus antarcticus, assembly GCA_033117895.1. Taxonomy (NCBI): domain Eukaryota; kingdom Fungi; phylum Ascomycota; class Dothideomycetes; order Mycosphaerellales; family Extremaceae; genus Extremus; species Extremus antarcticus. The sequence goes on along the minus strand of JAWDJX010000048.1, from coordinate 68,675 downwards.
CTGCGACCATTCGACTTCGATCCCACGTCTAGGACATGTGCTGACCTGCTATCACTCTAGGGTCGTTCGAAGGCCGAGAAGTGGCAGTCAAGAGGATGTTGTCGCAATACTACGACCTGGCGTCTCAGGAGGTGTCGTTCTTGCAGCAAAGCGACGATCATCCGAATGTAAGTTCCCGTTGGTGTACTGGTCGCTCGAAACCTGTTCTCGGAGTTTGTTGCGAGTCCGACAAGGTCACAACACGCCTCTTGCACTTGGTTGTATCTCGGAGAGCCCTGCTAACCCTTCTATCCAACCCCTTAGGTGGTACGATATTTCTGTCAGCAAAAAGACGACCATTTCCTGTATATCGCGGTTGAGCTATGCCAAGCCAGCTTGTTCGAGGTTTGGGAGGGTGAGAAAGCTCGTAAGTTTTGTTCTCCGAGATAGGATCAGCCACTGAACGACGCTCTGCGACCTTTTGAGGCTGGATCTTAAATTCGAGAGGCTTGCTAACCACCATGTAGGCACCGAAGACCGGCAGATGCAGTTGCAGACCCTCAAGCATTCGATACAGCAAGATGTCCCCAGAGCACTACAACAACTTGCCGCCGGGCTGTACCATCTCCACAATCTCCGGATTATTCATCGGGATATCAAGCCCCAGAATATCTTGGTCGCGTTTCCGAAGAAGCATCAGAACAATGGTAGGTCACTCTGTCAAGGGCTCTCCAAACCACAATCAAGCTCTCTGCGGCACGCTGTGACAACAGATCGCCGGTCAAAAAGTCCGAGACACATGCTGACCCTTCTACCCATAACTTTAGGCCCTAGGCTTGTCATCTCCGACTTTGGGCTAGGTAAAAACCTACCAGAGAACGTCAGCACCCTCGTAGACCCGACCGGCAACGCGGGGACGTCCGGCTGGAAGGCTCCGGAGCTCATTTCGCAGCCAAGGGACACCGAGAGCAGACACAGCCAGAGCAACTCCCATACAGGCGGCAGCGAAGGTCCGAACGGTGTCGTAAGCGGTGTCAAGCGAGCAGCAGACATTTTCTCACTCGGCTGTCTATTCTTCTGGGTTCTCACGGATGGCAACCATCCATATGAGGACGAGAACGGCTGGCAGCAACTCAGAGAGCTCAACATCAAGAAAGGGCGCAGTAATATGGCTATGCTGGAACGCTGGTCAGATGCCTACGAGCCTATGCAACTGATATCATCAATGCTGGCACATCAACCCGAAGATCGTCCTACGGCTCTTCAGGTCTTGAATCACCCGTTTTTCTGGTCCGCGGAGAAGCGATTGGCGTTCCTTTGCGACTGTAGTGATCATTTTGAGCGGGAGCCTCGTGGGTACGTGGAGCATGGCTATTCCGGCGACTCCTTAGACCTCCAACGCCTCGAGAGAAAGGCAGGGGAGGTCATGGGGCTCTCTGTCGATCGCGCCGACTTCTTGGCAAAACTGGATCGTCATTTCGTCGATACGCTTGGAAAGCAGCGCAAGTACAACACCAATCGTCTACTGGATTTGCTGCGAGCACTGAGAAATAAGAAGAACCATTATGAGGATATGGCGGAGGACGTGAAGAAACGGGTCGGGTAAGTCAAAACAGCGCTCTCCGAGATAGGTCGACCGCTGAGGAGTTCTTTGTGGCTACCAATGGCTCGATCGGACGCAGGAGAGCGATGTTTTGAGACGCCTGCTAACTATTATATGCGATAGGCCTCTGCCCGGTGGATACCTCAACTACTGGTGCAACAGATTTCCGATGTTGCTGATGGCATGTTATCAGGTAAGTTGCGTTCTCCGAGATGGGATCAAGCACTATAGGACGCGCTGTGACCCTTTCGAGCTCGTTTAAACCTTGGAGACACCTGCTAACGCTCTTCTGTTCGATACAGGTGGTACATCAATGCAACATCCAAGGGAGCGACCGCTTCAAAGGCTACTTCGCGCTGGGGACTGCTTGAATACATAGTTCTCCGCTGTATCAATTCACGTCTCTGCAACTACAGTTCCTGATCTTATAACGTAGTCACCAGCCATGTCCTGGAAAACGACTCTTAAGTTGTTTTGTTGAGCCTCCTAGGCCGTCTGTATGGCTTTTGAATAGTATGTTAAGGAAGGTGGTAGTCCATGGCTCTCCAAGATCGATACTACTCTTCACGCTGGTGTAGTACCTGTTATCGTATCTGACTGCTACTTGCTACACAGGAGAAGCTTTGTCGATTGAAGTTTCCAGCCTTCGACAGAACGACGGTTCTCCAAGGAAGCAACAAGAATCATGCCACTGTACTGTCATCTGCCTTTCGGCCCCGGACATCACGACCGGTCGATCGATCGATCGCCGTAGACACGATAGGTGGAGCCAATAGGAGGGCGTCAAAAGGTCTAGATCGCGCACTAATCCACCTTGAAAATCTCGCGCACGCGTCAATCGTCAATCGGGATATGTACCACCTCCGCGCCAAGTGGTATCAGCAGTGTACCTATTCTATGATCAACACTCCGTGGTCCCTGTTTGCGCCATGAGATCGTGCTCGTGCTATCCATCCAAGCATCACTACCGACGAACAGGTTGGGGGCTGAGAGCGCAGCGGGCTAGTCGGAACCTGTCAGGAAAGCTTCGAAGCAAAAAGCATCCAAGCAAGATGCATTACATCCGCTTCCTCTCCCCTCCACGAGTACAGATCGATCGTGGCAACATACTCCTCAAGGCAGTTCTCACCATTACCACCGACCTAGGCGAAACGTATTACCCGCAGAACATCGAGCTCGTCGCCACAATCCGCGCCAGCGAGCATGACGGCGACATCTACCTCCGCCGCCGCATCCCCTGGAAAGGAGAGTCCGGCGCGCGAAGTGTGCCCGTCGTTTTTCAGTTGACGCACCAAGATGTCGAATGGCCGGCGTGCATGCACGTCTCCGTCCCCGCCCACTCCAGCGCCAAACTATCCGGCTTCCTGCCTCCGATCGTGGATATTTGGTCTGGCCCTATGAACCCAACCAAAGGCCTCATGTCCTCCGGCCACCGCGTCGAACGCCGTTTCCTCTCCCTCTCGGAGCGGGAGGTCGGTTTGCTGGAGGATGCGGGAGATAGCATCGCGCGACACCTTTGGGACGGCAGTCAAGCCCTCGCGCAGCATTTCGACCAGATGATATCACTCTCGACGCCCTCGATGCCGGGGTTGGAGCATTTGTTTCTGAGCGCTACGTACCGCAAACTTCACGTGCTGGAGCTGGGATGTGGATGCGGGACCGTGGGGATAAGTCTCGCGCAGACGGTGCCGGATTGCGATGTCCTGCTTACTGATCTACCTGAGGTGGAGGATCTGGTCACAGCAAACATAGCTCGGATGAACGGCGCAATGGGGGCGAAAGTCTCCTTCTCCCCTCTTGATTGGGAAGATTCGCTGCCGCGGCGGTTGCAGAACCGTGCGAACGATTTGATTGTTGTGAGCGAGTGCACGTATAACACGGATACTTTACAGCCCCTCGTCAGCACCCTTGTCAACCTGACGAATCGGAGCCCGAAGGCGATGATCGTGGTAGCGACGAAGACGCGGCATGAGAGTGAGGCCGCGTTCTTCGACCTGATGCGGGAGCAGGGGTTGGTGGAAGACGGCAGCGCTCGGATTAAGTTACCCGGCTTGCCAGGCACTGGGTTCGCGGACGCGGCTACGGATATTGGACTGCATGTCTTTCGAGGAGGCGGTGATGAAGCACTGGCTGGCGGCAGACCAGGGAGCGGTAGGAAGGAGAGGAGGGAGAGGGCGGAATTGAGGAGGGGTACGACTGGATGAGCTGGTACTGACAAGGCACTGATACAGGCTGGTTTGATGGGATGGGTTGTCTGATTTAGCGTGGCGTTGAAGGCGTTGTGTACTTGGTATTGGCGGCATACACGACGATACACGATAGCATTGATACCCTAGTAAAGTAACGTAGCAACGTCTCTTCGTTCGTCTGCTAGCTTCGTTTCGCTAGCTATGGCCACCACAACGGCAGACTCATCAGGCCGCATAACCCGCATGCTCATATCTATGCCTCCCGCATGAACGCCGGTCCAAGAGCGCTATGCTGGGTCAGTAGTAAATACCCTCATTCATGCCTCATCCATCCCATAACCTCAGCCTCTGCCACCACCAAATTCTTCGCACACCACGCTATCCCCCTTTGAAAAGAAGTCCTACTCCTCCTCAACAAACTCCACCATAACCGTCCCGTTCTTCAGCCCGGCATCGGCAATCGGAACCTCAAGCATCTCAATGAGATTCTTGCCCATGGCGATGAGCTCAAACGCCGCGCCGTCTTGCCCCTCGAGCGGTGAAGCCTTCAACCACTCGTACAGGCGGCGGACGGGGTCAGTGAGCAGGAAGCGACGCACGACTCTGCCGCCGGAGTAGCGGAATTGAATGCGGGTGGTCTCAGTGGGCGAGGTAGATGTCGGTTCTTCGTGAGGGGTGGTGGAAGAGATGCCGGAGAAAGGCGTGTCCTTCTTCGACTCGATCGCAACAGAGCCGGCAGCGGGCTCGGTGGTGCCATTTGATCCGGCTGGCGGGCCCATATCTGTGGTGTCCATCGCTTCTGGGTCGATCATCGGCGCCTTGCCCTTCCCCGTCGGCCGCGTCAAAGCATCCGGGTCGTCGTCGTTGCCCGCCGCCGCACCACCGTTGGTGAGACTAGCCTGCATGGCCATCTCCAGCATCTCCTCTTCGCTCATCTGCGCGACATCCTTCTTCTTTTCTTTCCGCTTCGCCTGCACCGGGTTCTTGCTCGCCATGTTCAGACTATACCGGTCCAAGAACTCATGCAGATCCATCAAGAACTCGTTCGCCTTCGGCGCTGGGCTGCCTGACCACGTCTTCACCTGCTCGCCTGTTCTCGGGTCGATGATTGCGATGTGTGGGTATGCGTCTTCGTTGTCCTTCATGTTTGCGAAGTAGTAGTTCGTGTACTCCCGTCCACGCTCATCACCCTTGCCGTACTGTAAGAAGATGAAATGTTCTTGGATCGTGTCGCGGATGGAGGGGTTCTTCCAGATGTCGCGATTCAGCACCTGGCAGTCGAAGATAGACGGATCTTGGATATTGACGATGATCCACTTCTCGTTCTCCTTACCATCGTCGCGGGCGGTGGACAGGGTGTGGTGGTGGGCGATGAGGTCGAAAGGTGGGCGGAAGAGGTCGGCGAGGAGGTTCGATTTAGAGGTCTGCTCGGAGGCACCGCCTGTGGCGCGTGAGAGTGCTCGCTGGTGTGCGTTGGGGTCGTTGGGGTCGTCGTTGGCCCAGATTGAGGGATCATCGCGCTGGTTGAAGATGCCCGGCTGACCTCTGCGCTGTTGTCGGTGACGAGCCATCATCTGCTCTGCCACGGCCGCGTTCATCTGAGTAGGGTCGTCACGCCAGTCGCTGCCTGGTCCCACGAGCGTCTCGGTTGTGCGCGCCATCGGCGCTCTTACGCCGTCTTCGTCCAGATGGTCAGGAACACCACTAGTGGCGCCACGTCCTGGCCCTCCGTACATCTCTTCTTGTAGCCGCCTCGCCATCGCCTCATCGTCATCTACTGAGTGCCCATTGCCCGCTACCCGCGCATCGGCGTCCTCCATGTCATCATCATCGTCGATTGTGATCGGGTTTTGCGCGTTTGACGGTGCAGGTGGGGCAGCAGCAGCAGGGCCGCCGAGGTCTGGGCTGCTGAAGAAGAGCTCGACCGCTTGTTCGACGTTACCATCTGCGAGTTGAAGATACTGCTGTGCTTTTTGGGGTTCGGTCTCTGTGATCGCACAGAAGGTCGCGACGCTCTCGTCCTCCATCTTTGCGGTCGTCGCCGCTGCTCAAGTATGAAGGCGTAGTTGTGTGGTGTAAGTGTGTGGAAAGGCTGTGAAAGGCCAGGCGTTGGCAGAGCTTGCAGATGGTGTGGTGTCTTAGCCTGGGTGCTGCTTCGAGCTAGTGATCTGACTTGAATAGCTTTGTGCGGTGCTGCGAGAAGTATTAGAAAGGTCGTGAATCTCAGATATCTGCTGTGTAACCGCCAAAACCTCGTGGTGCTTTGAGTGGGTGTCATGTGGGAGGAAAGAAGAGAGCTCCGAAATGGGTCGAACAAATGGCAGCCGAGCTGCGTCATTGCCGATGCCTGCAGGCCGCTCCGAGCACGCAACAGGGTCCACTTCGCTGAATTCACATGCACATGCTTGATATACCAAAACGGCAGTTCCAGTTGTATAGTATTGTGATCACGTGTACAGTACGTTATAATGGGAGCACAAGTACCATCAAGCAGAATCGCTACTTGAAGTAGTTTGCTTAGTAGTAACTTGAAGTTGAATTCCCAGCAACCCTCACGCACACCATGCTATGCATCACAAGCATATATTACACGCAACCCAGACTGTGGCCCTACCCCTCCATCTTCTCCTCCTCCTCCTCCTCCCCCTCCATACTCTTCTTCGCCAACCTCTCCGCCTCCTCCCGCAACGCCTTCGGCACCTCCTCATGCCTCCCCTTCGTCGGCCCACTCATAGAACTAATCCACGTCATCTCCAGCTCAAACTCCTTATCCTTACTATCCTCATGCGCCACGTAAATAATCCTCGCCGCCTCCTTCACCCCCTCCTCAAGACTAATGCAATTCCCCTCCTTCGGATCCAGCTTCAACTTCTCCAGCTCCGCCTTCGCCGCCTGCCGTCCCTTCCCCGTCGCCGCGCCATAGTACCCCCAGTACAGCCCCGACGGCTCGACCATGTACAAGAACGGTCCGCCCTCTTTCACCCCCTGCGTCTTGCCTCCGGCACCGACTTTCGGCCCGTTGCCCACTGCGCCGTCGACGCTGAGCTCGGTTTCCGCGTCGTAGCCGCCGATGATGGCGGTGATGCCGAAGGGCCGTACGGAGTTGTAGAGGGTGTAGGCTTGCACGTAGGCGCCCATGCGGTTGGCGAGGGCGGAGCCGGGGATGGGCGCTTTGTAGGTGCCGCGCCAGCTGGAGGCTTCGTCGCGGGCGCGGGAGACGAAGTGGCGGCCGTCGGGTAGGAGGCCGGAGTGGACCTGCAATAACACTTCATTAGCAACCTGACCATTGTATCACAGCTTCGTGGGCATATTCGTGTGATAAGGATGTTCATACCACACCAGCATTCCGATCAACAGTCGCTATGCGCTTGTTCGCGTCCTTCTTCAGTAGCTTGCTCGTCACCAGCTTCTCGAGCGCCAGCACCACGCCGTCCTTGCATCTGATGCCGATTGCTGTGCCGCCGTTCTCCACCGCCTTCACTGCGTACTCGACCTGGAAATTGCGGCCATCGGGGGAGAAGACGGAGTTGGAGAGATCGTAGCCCGTGCCTATGGAGGTCTACAAGGATATGTCAGTACGCTGAGTAGACATTGTTGTCCTTGACGGTGTGGACTGACCATGGCTGCGGGAGTGTGTAGATATAAGAAGGAGAGTTGTCAAGGTTGAGGTATTGCACTGCTTCGTATTGCGGTAAGGTCGTTTTGGTGGAGAGGTGGTGGTGGTGTGTCTGGTTGATGTGTTTCTTCGCTGCTTCGAAGGCAGCTCTAGCTTTCGCGTCTTCGGGATGTGTGAGGCGGTGCAGCTGTAGTTGTGGCTGAACACGGCAACACCCGGCGCTTGCATACCGATATCAAGCATGTTCAACCAATGTACCTCCTTCTATTCAACCACATTTTCAAAGTTTCATCGCCACACGTAGCAAAATTGTCACCGATGCATAAGAAGCCTTCTCAAGGTAAGCCCCAGGTGTGAACCGTGTTCTTATCCTACTGCGACCATGTGGTTTGTGAATGCGACACGCACAAGCCGCTCAAATGCATAATAAGACAACGTCCACAAGCCTTAGTTTTCTATCATCACTATATAAAGTCTGCTTGTGCTACTAGGCTCTCGAGCTTTCTCTAGGCAGACACGAAGTGTGATACCTTTGAAGCCCTCACGGGACATGGACGATTCGAAGAGCATCCCGGGATATGCCCGACCAACCAAATCTTCGACCGGCCGCCAGAAGACGATACAATCCATCATGGAAAACCGTGGCTCCAGGACATCATGGCAAGCGCGGACCTCCGACACTAGCAAGGCTGGCTGTAACACCACCGTGACTATTGTAAGATGGGAGACATATCGCGGTTTCTCCGCCTCGACCATCGCCTCGCGGAGTCGAGCCGGGAATCAACGACCTTTCAGATTTACCGCTCTACCCGCAGAGTTGCGAAATCAGGTCTACGAGTACCTCGACATCGAACACCCACGTCACTATGTCTGTCTGTATGACGGGAGATTCCCCGATCTCGAGACTTTCCCACGCCTATTACACGTCAGCAAGCAGCTATGCCTCGAAGCAGGGAGCTTATATTTCAACACTACACGGCATTTAATATTCTAGTCGACGGCAATCACCTCGAATCGCTCCGGAAATGGCTGCGAATCATTGGACCTTTCGACCGGGATCGTCTGGCCCGCAATCCGAACGTTTGCATACGGATCGTGCAACCGCGAGGTCGTGGCGAGCCCTTTTGCCAATACGACGACAGGAACCCTTTCCTGACTATATACCGTATCGATTTCTCAAGAGCCGCACACGGCTCAGGGGTGGACGTGAATTTGGCACCGGGCGCAGAAGTACACCCGAGGCTGAGCCGCTGGTTCTCGGCTACCCTTGAGATTAGGAGAGACGGAGCGGACGACATTGTCGAGCGTAAATGGCAGCACTTCGGTCACCAACTGAAAGCCACGGACGTGCGGCAGGTTCGCAAAGCCATGGACGTCGGTCTGGCTGGGTGGACTCAGGATGGGGAAATAGGGGAGGATGTCTCGGCGTTGTTGAAGGTGGAAGGAAGGTATGAGAATCATATAGACCTGTATATGGCCGACCAGACGTTGTTCGACCTGATGAGATGGGGTTTGCAGAGGTGGCGACATGTCATGGCTATCCATGGTATGGTAGTTAGGGGTTGATTTCCACATTGGATGATTGGGAACACGGCCTTCGAAAGCTACTCGGATGACTTAATCGTATCAACGGCCTCTCGAATATCACTTCTTTCACGCACTAAGCGGCAAGACCCGCCGCTTATATCTCTTAAGACCAAAATCAACCTTAAACCATTCTACTCCTCCCAGACGCATGTTCAACTCGAGAAACCTCTAGCACTCCTTCCACTTTACAATCTCGCTGTTGACACGACGCATCTCATGTTTCAACGTCCGTCACACATTCGTTGTCAGCAACGCACCTGCCCAATCACAAAATTCGAGGACTCCGCTAAATCGACATTAGCCTCGATCTAGGCTTCTAGCTGTCACCTGCTCCCACATTCCATATCGCCTACCTCTCCTTTCTCAACACTTCCACCAACGACTGGACCTTTTCATACGTTGTACATAGCTTCTCGTAGCCTTCAATATCTCATCCGCCTTTGTTCGCGCCAGAAGAAGTGCAGACCGGAAGTGACTGGAAAGAAGCAGCTCCACCGCCACTTGCTCGAATTGCTTCTCTTTCGCCTTGACTGAAGTCTCTTGTTGAGAAGCTGAAAGAGGTTGTATCGACGAGAGCTGCTCTTCAAAGGCGAGGAAGCTTCCGAGAGCATCAGTCCGCGGCCAGACCTTTCTATTGGTGCTCTTTGTTCTGCTTTTGACGTACCCATATCTTCCGCTCGGACTACAAGACAACAGGACACCCACTTACACCTCAGGGCTCCCAAGCATTTTACTGACAGCTTCGATGTACGGGTGGCCGCTTTTGGTCCACTATTGTGACGCCTGCCACTACAATACGCCCGTGGAGTACTCCACCAACGTGTGGAGTCAAAATCATACTTGCAACCACGTAAGCTCGGCCATCTACGGCCGTCGTCTTCCTCTATCACACTGACTCATATCCTCCGCAGTGCGGCATTAGCGCTCCTGGGGCAGACCTTGCTGGGTCTAGCCCTACCCAAATGAATCAAGGCCAGCACGATGAGCTTGCGCAGCTGTTCTCCCAGCAGATGCAAGTATCGCAGCAACAGCAGGTCGTCCAACAGCAACAGCAACTACCGCACGTAGAGCAGCACGCTTTTGTGCAGCAGCAAAACGTACCTCACGTGGCCGAGCCGGCACCTCGCCTCTTGGAGAAGCAGACCTCAGCAGATTCCAAGCCCGTCCACTTTGTTTCCGCCCACTACTACCCCGGTGCTGCACTTCTCCGGCCAGATACAACATCTGAGCCTTCGCGCTCCCCGCCCCCTCCTTACAACGACGATCTCATGCTTGATGCTATGGCCGATGTACTACGACAAAACTCCATCGACCCCACCGCTTTGCTCCCCAACCAAGTCCATCTCTTCCAGAACGCTGACTACGAGCAGAGATTGCGTCTACTTGAGCTGTGGCGGATCGCACCCCCAAGTTACCCGTTGCAGGAGCATTTGAGCACGGGAAAGTGGGCGATGACGAGTGTGGAGCGGGAGGAGGCTTTAGCAAAGGCACGATTCGAAGGGCAGCAGCAGCAGCAGCAAGCTCAAGAGCAGCTAAGGATGAACGGAAGACTACCGCCACAAGAAGAGCACATGCTCGACACTTACATTCCTGAGCCTATCAGCCCCATCCGGGAACCGGGAGAGATGGCTTGGCCACCTGCCGCAAGGATGCGAGTTGCGAACATCGCAGCCGCCCACTCTCGCTCGCAGTCTCGGACTGATATGGCTGAACCATATATCGTCTCTGGCTACCAAGGCATGAACTCACCTCAAGCAGTGGACCCGGTGTATGCGGCAGCGGCAGGACTTTGGTCTGCACCCAGCTATGCGCACGCGGTCGAACAGCAGACGAATGTGATGGAGGACCAGTACGGGATGTACGAGCAGATTCGGAATCACGCGGACTGGGAGCGAAGGAATGAGCTGGTGGCGAGAGAGAAGATGGGTACGGTGCAGCAGGATTGTGAGATGGAGTTGTAGATATGGGTTGGTCTTTGAGTTGGAGCAAATGATGATTGGACTTGTTGGCGATGGTTGACTGGCATTCGCATACCCCTGGTGCGTTGGAGGCATTTGAGAAGAAAAGGAGCATCTAGGACATCGACATAGCGTTGTACAGACCGCATCACAAGATCACCATCTCCCTTCCACTTGACACTGCCCGTCTTTGCGTTTTAAATAGGCTCGCTCGCACGTGCCAAATTGATGGATATTCGAGCCTCGGCTTCTGACAACCATTTGCCGGGGTCTCATCTTCAACACCAAAATTAACAATTGCTATTACACACCATGCACGCGTATTCCCACGCGTACCCAACGACACAATGCCCCTAATATATCGCCAATAACTGGACTGGATCGATACCCGCAACATGTCCTCCCGCAAAACCTCCACCGCCCAAGCCGAGCTCGTTCTCCTCCCCACGCTGAAGAACTGCCTCCTCAACTTGCCCTCCTCCCTCGTCGCCGTCCTGCTGAACTCGAACACGCTTGCGCAGAATGTCATCGTCGAGCTTTCGTACCGCGTCCCAGACCCCAAACAGCCGCCGCAGCAACAGAAGCAAGCGGGTGTACAGAAGTCGGTGTTTCTAGGATGGACGGGCATGCAGTCGAAGGCGAAGCTGGCTGCTGTGGGTGGCAAAGATGGGCTCGCGGGTGCGATTGCGGGGAGTAGAGGGGAGGGAAGAGATGGTGGGAGAGGAGGGATGGAGAGGGAGGTGCCGGTTGTGGAGGTTGATGCGACGTTTGCGCGGTTGCTTGGGTTGGGGGAGGGGATGAAGGTGCGTGGTGTAAGACGTCTGCTTAAGGCAGAGGACGGAAAGGATGAGAACATGGCTGATGCGGGCACAGTAGGTTGGCGTGGCGCTGCATTTCGACCCGCCGCAGGCGCATACGGTCAATATTGAGCCGATGACTGCTACGGATTGGGAGAGTAAGTGCTCTGGAACGCCCTGATAATGACAAATGGATGGAATGCTGATCTACGGGCGCAGTCATCGAAGTACACGCTCGCTTTCTGGAGATGAACTTCTTGTCCCAAGTCAGAGCTCTACCGAACCCTGCTGCTGGATCACCGCATCCACTTACGCTACATCTCACGCCGACAGCTACTGCGAATATTCTGGTAACTTCGCTGACTCCGGTTGTGCCTAACACACAGCCGTTCGTGAAGATTTCGCCCGATGCGGAAGTGATCGTGGCACCGAAGACACGGCAGGCTGCTCGACCTTTGAGTTCGAGGGATAACAGGAGCGTAACAAGCGTCGGTAGGAGGAGTGCAGGCGGTAAGAGTGTCTCCGAGGCCAAGACGAGGGCAGATGCTGAGAGAGCGCGGCCGCCGTTGTTTCTGAGAGGTGTCACGCGAGGGCTCAGGAATGAGTGGTTCGAGGGTGCTGGCAAGGAGCTGAAGGACGAAGGTCTGAAGGTCTGGCTCGATCGCGAGCACCTACTCAGCAAGACATTACGAGGTGTCACCTGGGTTGGCGTGACTGTTATACGGCCAGCTGGTCTGCAGCAGCAGGTCGATCCGCAGAGCCAGCCCACGCCCGAGCAGTTGCCCGCGCAAAAGATTGTCGCGAGACTATGTGCGTGGGACGATGCGCCTGATGTGCGCCATGTCGCTCTCTCGAGCATGCTGTGTGCTGTTCTGGGCTCAGATGGTCTGATAGGAGGGATCGTACGCATCGACCCTGCTCCCTCACCCCTGCCAAAGACAGCTTCGGCGCTCAAGGAGCCTTCGCAGCAAGCCAGCAAAGACGCTATTGTCAAGCGGTTGCGGATCACACCCTTCGCAGGTTCGCAAGCAAAGCAGGCTACTGGGTTTAAGTTCGGTGGTGAGTCGAAGACTGAGAAAGAAGAGGCAGCCGCGCGCGTTAAAGCGCTGTTCGGCAAGACGTTGCTCGACGGACCATTGACCGACGGTATGCTGTTACCGAAGCAAGACAACTGGCCGGGCGGTCTTGTGGACTTCGACCCTGCGCCTCCTGGTGACCCGTCAAAGTCGAGGACAAATTGGCTGCTGGGTGCGGAGCGGAAGCTTGAGATCGCTATGCAACCGGAGACGGCGCCTGTCAAGTCACCACAAGCTCCCGGCGAACCGTTACCAGAAGTGGCGCCTACTATGGTCGGTATCGATCCTCTGATGCAGCAAGTGCGGTCAAGTTTGCTGCAGTCCTCATCCGTGCTCTTGACTGGCGGTCTGGGAGCCGGTAAGACATCGCTGGTACAACTGCTGGCTCATCAGCTACGGGACGAGTACCTATTCCACTCCATCTACTATCCTTGCCGGACCCTTGTCACAGACGAGACTCGCGTCAAGACGATCAAAGAGGCTCTACAGCGCGTGTTCGCTTCCGCGTCGTGGGCGGCTCGAATGGGCGGTCACTCGCTTGTCATCCTCGATGATCTGGACAAATTATGTCCGGTCGAGCAAGAGCTGCAAGTTGATGCTAATGGCCGTAGTAGGCAGGTCGGTGAGATGCTGTGTTCAATCGTACGGCAGCATTGCACGAGAGACTCTGGTGTTGTTTTGTTGGCGACTGCGCAGAGCAAGGAAGCACTGCATAATGTCCTTGTTGGCGGGCATGTTGTAAGAGATATTGTGGCACTCAAAGCTCCAGACAAGGAAGGGAGACGCAAAGTCCTTGAAATGCTGATCGAGCAAGCGACAAAATCGGCTTCGAAGGAGGATGGTGTGATCATCGGCACCAAGCATAATGCAGTCAGAGAGTGGATGGAAGGCTCAGACGATGGCCAGCCGACGTCTATCGATGGGCTCGACGATTCTGAGCCTGAGCCGCAGCTTGACCTCCTTGATATTGCGGGACGGACTGACGGTTACATGCCAGGTGATCTCGTTCTACTAGTTTCACGAGCACGGAGCGAGGCTCTCATACGAGCTGTGTCGGATCAGTCGCTATCTGACGACGTTTCCCTGGGCGAGAACGACTTCACCGCTGCATTGAAAGGCTTTACGCCAGCGTCACTACGGGGCGTAACGCTACAATCCTCAACAACCACTTTCGCATCCATCGGTGGGCTACGAGAAACACGGAAGATTCTGCTCGAGACCCTCCAATACCCGACCACCTACGCCCCGCTCTTCGCCAAATGTCCGCTCCGCCTCCGGTCAGGGCTCCTACTCTACGGCTACCCAGGATGCGGCAAGACTCTCCTGGCCTCCGCTGTCGCAGGCGAATGCGGACTCAACTTCATCTCAGTCAAAGGACCCGAGATCCTAAACAAGTACATCGGCGCTTCAGAAAAGAGCGTGCGTGACTTATTCGAGCGTGCAGAAGCGGCGAAGCCTTGCGTTCTGTTCTTCGACGAATTCGACTCCATCGCTCCGAAGCGCGGGCACGATTCTACTGGCGTCACGGATCGAGTCGTCAATATGCTCCTAACGATGATGGATGGCGCCGAAGGGCTCAGCGGTGTATACGTGCTAGCAGCGACTTCGAGGCCAGATATGATCGACCCTGCGCTCTTGAGACCGGGGCGGTTGGATAAGAGTTTGATCTGCGATATGCCGGACGAAGACGACCGACTGGATATTCTCCGAGCGGTCAGCAAGAAGTTGAAGGTCGATGCTGAGATTGTGGAGTCCGAGCATCAGCGCAGTCTGACGGCTGTGGCAAGGCAGACGGAGGGGTATTCGGGTGCGGATCTGCAGGCTGTGATCTACAATGCTCATTTGGAGGCTATTCACGATTTACTTGGGCCGGAGAATAGTGCTGCGCAGGACTTTGGGAAGAAGAAGAGTAACGGGGTGGTGAAGGGCGGGAGGGGCCAGGATTTCACGTACTTCCGTTTGGGCGGCGAAGCGAACGACTCCGCTACGCCTTCTTCGGCGGCTGCGTTGGCTGCGGAGCGTGGTGAACTCGCTGCGAAGATTTCTGCTATGCAGATTGCGAGGCGGAAGGCGAAACAGGATCGTCATGCTGCGAATCGGCCGGGTTCTTCCACCGGGCACGTGCACGTCAACGGCGTGGTCAACGGGGCGAACGGTAAAGAGCCTGCTGATGGTAAGGAGCCTTCGAGCAGCCAGGAGCCGGTGATCATGTGGCGGCATCTGCAGAAGGGGTTGGAGAGCACGAGGGCATCGATCAGTGTGCAGGATCGGAGGAGGTTGGGAGGGATTTATCGGGAGTTTGTGACGGGGAGGAGTGGGGAGATGTCGGATGGGCAGGGGAGTAGTGAGGTTGGGGGGAGGAGTAGTTTGATGTAGATGGTATATGTATATTCAGGTGGAACGTACAACGATGGGCCCAGGCCCAGAGTGCAATGTAAGCATCGCCTGATCAATCTTACGACATCGGATGCTTGCCGTTGCCGTTCGCGTCTCTGTCCGATCTCTGATATAGCCTCTCTCGTGCTGTTGCTTTCAACATCGTATACTCCGTTCGGCATACAATCTCAATCCCGAAGTCTTCTCGCCGTGCCGGCTATCCGAGTCGTCGTCACCCGCGCCGCCGAATCATGCCAAAGATTCGAGCCAAGCTCATCTCAAATGCTTGTGTCAGGTTAGGTGGGGCGTTCCATCTCACGCAACCTCGACGATATCGCGCAATCTGTTGTAGGAGTCAGGCGAGCGTCGTCAGCTGCGCCGGGATGCGGTTTTCGATGACTACTGGTGTGGTTCAGCTTCTATTCATGACTACTGACATCCTTCCTCCCTAGAATCCCTACGTAGTGGCGCAAGGCTGCGCCGACTTTAGCTGTATCCTTAGTAGGCTTTGTGGTGGTATGCGAGGGGTGGATGTGGGGTAATTGAAAGTCGCGCATATACTGGCCGAATCTCGACGAGCGCGCGAAGACTTGCTACAAGCTGCGGCGAAGAAGACTTGGCCTTCACGATGGCGACCACGAATGGAGATCATAAAGCGGCAGAAGAGAAGAAGCCGAATGGCGAGGAAGCTCACGGTGGAGCGAACGGGCAGGATGACCAGAAGCATATGGACCCAAAGGGTGGGCATGATACTACACCAATACCAAGTCCACCGCATGGAACGGTAGGGTACACTGTAAAGGTCACGATCCACCAGGCCACCAACTTGACCATGGGTGATCTCCATGCCTTCTCATCCGACCCGTATGTGTTGGCGCAAGTCAATACCCTTGTCCCGACTCGGCACAAGGAGGATCCGAATTTGCGCTTCAGGACACCGACTATCCACAGGAACGTCAACCCGGAGTGGAACGAGGAATGGATCATCGCGAATGTGCCGTCGAGCGGCTTCAAGATGAAGTTGCGCGTGTACGATGAGGATCCTGCAGACCATGATGACTTGCTCGGCAAAGCTCATATTACGATCCCAAGTATAGACCATGACTGGAAAGGTGTCCGACACGAAGCGTATCAGCTGAAGCTACGCGAAAGCAGCAAGCGTGCGCTGCTAATTCGAAGTACCGCCAGAGTGTTGCAGATGGTGAAGAGCATGCACGGTACCATACATCTCAGCATCACGAATCTAGGCCGGACCGCAGAGGATGGGCAGAACGGTCGTATGTATACCGTGGGTCCTTGCAGATACGTACGGCACTACAGTCCGATTCTGGGGCGCATCGCGAATATCAAGCAGCCGGAGAAGGAAGACACACGGCCGCAAACAAACGGGAGCGGGAAATCACAGAAGCAGGTCGAACGCTACAACTTTCAAGCAAATCAGATGCAACTGCCGGGCCCGGTACCTGCGCAGCTATACCACCGCTTCATCGAGTTCAAGCCATGGGTCAAGCGGATGTTCACTTCGAAAGGCGTGCAAGGAGTTATTCTGGGTAAAGCGCTGCATCACCAACACGCTCGCGTCTACAACTTCGGCAAAGACTCCGAATGGGGCCATTTCGAAGAAGCGCCATCTCTCGAGCAGACCAAGAAATTCCTCGACCTCGTCCACTATGACAAAGGTGGCCGCATCTTCACTTACGTTTTGACTCTCGATGCTCTCTGGCGCTTCACCGAAACCGGGAATGAGTTTGGCATCGACATGTTAAGCAAGCACACCATGCACAGCGACGTGTCGATCTATATCGCCTTCTCTGGCGAGTTCTTCATCCGTCGCATCAAACGTCGCAGTCGTCCTCCACCACCGAATCCTGACGGAAGCAACAGCCAGCAGAGTGTCCGCAGCCAGTGCGAGATCGAGACCCATCCACCGCACGACCTCGAAGGGGGACCACCAGAGGACGACCCACCGACCGATCCAAGCCGGTACGAGCTCGTCATTGACAACGACTCCGGCACCTACCGTCCTGACGCCGCCATGCTTCCCGTGCTCGCCGAGTATCTCTCCCGCTCCCTCCCAGGCTTACACATCGAAACCCTAGACTGCCAAGCCGACGCCGACAAAATGGCCAAGATGAAGTCCGAGCAGCGCGAGCGGAAGAAGGTTGAAGGCGACAATATCATCTACGCGCAAGTCAGCGACTCTTCCTCCATGTCTTCGTTATCCTCCAGCGACGACGAGCGGTTGGACAGTGTGCAGCACGAGTACCAGCATGAGCACTTGCAGCATCGACCGAAGAACGCCGCGCCGGACGACACGAAGGAAGTGGAGCACGGTGCATTCTCGATATTCGCGAAGGATGTGAAGCAGCGGCAGGAATCCAGGATGGAGAAGCTGGCGAGGAATGCGCGGAGGACCCCGAGGGATGGTGGTGAGGAGGCTGTGACGAGTTGGCATGGGCCGAAGGTTGTGGCGGGAGGGGAGTGAAGGGTGGGGGTTTGAGCGTGGGTGGGGAGTGTGTTTTGTGATACCCTGTTGCTTTGATCAATTGATTGGACTAGTTTGGCGTATGATTGCATCGTTCGGTCTGAGTTGGGAGGTCGTATGTGTTGGGCTGTATGCACATGAATGGATATGCTGAAAGAGAACTTGTGTTTCATTGCAATCACAACTAGGTCATTCTGTAGCTCGTTGGTGGTGAGCTTAGCAAATAAGTACATGTGTGAACCAACCAACTCCTTTCCGTGCCTTTCAGCGCAGCCATCGCGAACCCGACTCTTATCGAAAGCTTTCAACTAACATCTTAGGGTGAAACACAGCACACAGAAGTGGTCCCCATCGAAAGCCACCTCAAGCAATTTGGTCAAACACCTTCTCCCACATGCTCATCTGCAACTTACAGCGATCGAACCTATCCTCCGTCACTTCACCTTTGCCCGACTTGAGCTCCCACAGCTGCGCAGCATGCTTGTAGTTGTCCCACCTGTTCCATCCCTGAATTCCCGACAGGCGCTGTGACATCAAGTGGTCCGCGTCGACGAAGACATCTCCTAGCGTGACCCCATCCGCCCTTGTCACCTGATGAGGGACATCGCCATTTGTGTAGTACAGCAGCTCGGAAATGGGTGGCTGGACGATGAGACAATTCCTCCACGTGGCACCTGGATAGTTCAAGCGCCTGCGATCATCCTTGCTCTCCTGGGCCCTCGTCTTGCCTTCGGTGCGTGATCCCAACCAGTTCCGACGGGAGATCAAAAGGTGCTGGTAGATCGTTTGTTGGATCTTTCCAGCTGGCGACATCCATCCTTCGGTGTCACTGTTGAAGCAACGGTCGTATTTGCCCCATACCAGCGGTTGCACGGGTATCGGCGTGAAGAAGAGCACTTCCCGTAGAGAGACCGAGCTTTCGACGGTGGTTTTCCATTGTCGACAGGTTTGCTGGACGCCGCAAAGCAGGTCGCGCGTGTGGAGGTTGAGAAAGATTGCTTCACTTAGCTCAGGGATGTTGAAGACTCTGTGACTAGCAGTCATAGGAGGCGCTCCGTGGTTTTCGTCCGTGGCAAGCACCTGATTGCGAAACAACTTGGAGCGGGAAGACCTGTAGTCCTGCAGCTGCTCAGCCTCGTTGTAGTAGAACCAGTCGGTCCAGCCAGCTATAGACATGTTGACAACGGAGAGATGGAGCTCGTGTCAACGAAGACGCTGCCGAGGGTCACCCCGTGTGGCGCCCTTACATGACTGTCTTCTTCAACTCTGAGATTCCTGAAAACGCGTAGCTCAGCGACCGGTGGCTGAGTGGCGAGGCTTTTTTTCCATGTCGCCCCTGGGATATTCATGCGTCTGAGCATCTCAAGATTGTATTCATCTTCTTCATCGGAAAGTCGAGAGGTCAGTGGATGCTCGTAGATACTCCCAGGCTCGACTCCTGGCGGCCACCGCCATTCTCCTTGAAGATTGTCATCAGCCCAGCCTTGCCACTTGAGTGGGCTTACGGGAACTGGCCGGAAGAACAGTGCCTCCTGCAAGCGTATAGAGCCCTCGAGAATTGCTTTCCACCCGTGACAAGTTTGCTAGACTCCACAGAGGAGGTCTCGTTTGTCCAGTTCGAGGAATATGGCCTCAGATAGCTCCGGGACTCCGAACACTTTATGAGATGGGGTCGTGTTTTCGAATCCGGCCGAGTTTGCTGCATCATCTCGTTCCATGGGAGGCTCTCTACCGGCAGCCTTCTTGTTACGCGTGGACCTGAGTTGACGTAGCTGACTAGCGTGGCTATAGTTGCGCCAGTGGGACGACCCTTCCGGTACTATCGCTGTGGGCAATCGGAGGAACCTCAGATCTGCAAAGATATCGTTCAAGGTGACTCCATCCTGCGCTTCCACGAGATCGGGATCCCTAGTAACGGAGTCGTCAGAGAGGAGCACCCCAGCTATTGGTGGCTGAGTAGCAAGACTCTTCCTCCACGTGGCGCCGACCACATCCAAGCGCCTTATAGCCTCGCCATCGTACAGGTTCACACCACCCGCAAGACGTGATAGCAATGGATGCTCGTAGATTGGGCTGGGCGCCGCTCCTTCTGGCCATACCCAATTGCCCTCGGTCCCGTCGAACTGGTGGCCAGTCCAATTCCTTGTCAGCGGTGCGACCGGAACTGGCCTGAGGAAGAGTGCTTGTTGCAAGTGAAGCGAATTCCCGACAATCGCCCTCCACTGCTGGCAGACCTGTTGGACTCCACACAGGATGTCTCTCATAGACAGCTCCAGAAAGACGATCTCAGCCAGCTCCGGAGTGCCGAAGGTGTCGTGGCAGGCCGTCATGGTGCCCTCGCGTCTTTCTATTCGACTTGGGATGATGCAGGCTGGTCTCAGCTCAGATCGGTTGCATCGCTGGTGTTGCATGCGGTGCTCGTGCTGATGAGGCCGTCATAGGCAAGATTAGAGGATGTACGAGATGGAGTGAAGTTGGATCCAGGTAGCAGTCTTGGCGTTGACGCCAAGAGTTGGTGGATTGGAAGGTGCGGCCGAGGGATGTGAAGCATAGATGCCAGGAGGCACAGCACGTGAGAGGTAGAGGTATGAGGCACAAGGAACATCTTTTCATCCACCTACCTGGAGGCAAAGCTACCCAGAACTACTCTGAACTGACAATCATATGATTGTGTTTGTTGTATGTACTCCCTTCTCGGACACCTCCTCCCCACTGCCACAATGAAGTGATCGAGGAGCACGCTTCCTATATCCAGGAGATATTTCTCTTCAGAGCCACTGCCTCCCCGAAAGGAAGCATGGCAACACGATACCGTGATGCCCGAACCCGCAATGAAGGGATTCGAGCGAGGTACTGGTCGTGGCTGGCTCCGATACTTTTTGATGGTTTTTCGTAAGAGATTCAAAGGCTCGCGAAGTTTTGACGTTGCTTGCGGGCGGTGAGTGCGGCAGAATCTTGGGGCTAGGCTTCTTCTGGCAGCACGTGCGCGCGCCTAACTCGTGCTTCCTCCGCATGTCCTCGTCGTCGTCCTCCAGGTTCAGGAAATACAGTTTGAAAACTTCACCATCCTGACTTCCCATTTACAACAAGGTATACGCTCGCCTCGTTGCTCGGCACGCGATCTGCTTTCTATTTTCATACGTCCATCATGTGGCGTATGGGTGCGATGTTGGGCACGCGACACCCAACGAGATCGATGAAGCCTGAGTGCGATGCGGAGAGCAGGTTAGTAGGTCGGTCTTCGATGTAAACCGGCGAGCACAAGTCAACCTTATGCTCTCGAGGAACGTGGAGTATACGGCTCGAGCGAAGCAGCAATACGTCGTTGATACGGAGTACCGCCACGATCGTTCCGTATCCGCCCTGTTTGCCATGGGTGTTGGCAGAAAGTGGGTTTTAGACGATGTGAGGACGAAAGATGACATGAGTCTGCTTTCATGCTTACGGTACGACGTGCACGTCTACCAGGCCTTAGACATCATCTCTCAACAAGCATGCTAAGAACCTTAGAACTCCACATGCGCCCCTGGAAGCGCTATCGCCAGAGCTTGTTCCTCGCGTGGCGGTCGTCAATGCGGTCGTCAATGCCATAACGACCGCATGGTACCATCTTGGCAGGACCATCACGGTTGAGGTCAAAGCACGATGCAAACACTAGGTTTCGATAAGGTATTCTATCGTGATCTGCATAGCGAGATATGCCATCGCAGGCCAGTACTGAGGATATGGAAATAAGTAGCCAGGGCACGCAGCTTCTTTTTGCACCTTCCTGCACCTCCCCCTCGTCTCTCTATACGTCGACTCAAGCAGACACTCGAACGTCTTTCTTATTGCGAACATGCTCGCCTCAGGCGGCTTGCTCTTTCTTGCGGCCTTGATGCTCGGTGGCCTTGACCACGGAGTCACAGCCCTGCCCAATCCTTTTCTTCGCAAAGGCCAAAATCTCGATAAGCGGCAGACGATTACCCTCAACGAGGACTGCTCTTGTAATGATCTGTCGAATTATCAGACCCAAACTGGGGTTGGACACATCACGGCGGACATGTACGACATGTACAATAAGGTAGACGCCCACGGCAATTTTATCAACTATCGTGGAGGCAGCAGGGCACGTTCATCGTCAAACACGACATGTCGGAGGTAAGCACTCCTGGGTACAAGTATGCAATGTCTCAGACGCCGCTAACCCTGCACTCCTCCCTTCTACAGGATGACTGCAACCACGAAGGCAATAACTGGACCCCAGGCTACGGCGACTTCCGTTTCCGCACCTACTATGGTGGCTCTGCTTTCTTCCTCCAAAGATACACCAGTGATGGGGATCAAGTGGCTATCCCCTCGCCAATAAGCGCCTATCCGCCGGGCTCGGGTGCGGTAGCTGACGATTTAGGTAGTTGCGATGTAGGTATACGCTCAGTAGCAGAACTTTTAGTTTCGAACTATCAAAGACACTCGCTGACAAAGCATCCTTCCGTCTCTCAGACTGCCTGCATCATGCGTTCCGCCACCGACGGATTCCACAACGACGGCTACAACTTCAACTTCTCCACGAGATCGAACGAGCTATCCAGCGACCAAGCAACTGCCCTCGGATGGCTAGGCGACATCCCTAGCGCTCGCGGGTTCTTCAATATCCCGATCTGCGACCTTACAAGTGAGGCACTGTTGGCTCAAACCACGTCTCGTCTGAAACGACGCACACTGACTCTTTTGCTCCTGTAGGCGACGAAGCGGTGACCATCTCGACCAGCTCAATTTCCGTTTTGGAAGACCAGGGCAAACACAACACCTCAGATTCGCAGCGTGGGCTCTGGTGTATTTGCGGGCCTTTGACGGACATGCACGGTAGCTACCTTTCGGACAATATGCCTGCGGAATTGGGTACGCTGTGGAACAATTCTATGAATTGTAAGCAGATCATCTAGTAGGGGGCGTCAGGAAGGGCGCCCTCTCGTCTCATTTCCCCAACTGCAATAGACGGATCTCTGGTCCAGTTCTTGGGAAGTCGTTCATAGCGCTGATGTTGCACGAGCGGCACGAATTTGTGGTATGGAGGAACGCCGGGAAACTATCAAGTAGTTCCCCAGATCAGACACTGCATTTGACGTATGGACGACTACAGGCTTCTATTTTCCATTGCCCATAGGTTGTGTGAAGTTGTCCTAATAGTTGTCAACGTCAAGCTAAACCCCTTTCGGTCGATCGAGCACGGACTAGAGAGGATTGCCTGTCAACGCCCGAAATTTGAAACGACCCATGTCAGTACTCGGCGACACCACCGCCGCAATAAACGCCAGACAGTGTTCACGGGAGTACAGACAGCGTGTAAATGGAGTCCCGAAAGACGGGAGACATACACCGTCCAGGTTCAAAGTACCACCTCACTTTCCTTTCACTTCTTCCGCAGACACAAACATCCGACTTCAACACAAGGATGCATTGATCTACATACCAGCCACATTCCACGCGACTCAAACTGGGCAACGCTACAGCCACACTATGACGATGCCACCTCGTCCCTACCCTGGTCGCGCGCTGGCAGCGTGGTCAGTGGTATATATCCTTCTTGTCGCTGCTGGCTTTGCGAGTGCAGACGACTTATCCACGACGACTACGACTGTACGGTCCACGACTACCCTCCTTACCCTGACGACTACGATTACGAGCGGGCAGACCACGTACGCGACGACTGAGCTTCTCACGCCGACTACTACTATCGAGATTCCGGGCGCGACTCCGAGTATGGCGATGGGCAGTGGACAGGGTGTTTATGGAGGACAGCGGTTTGAGGAGGCCGTGTTGAATAGCACGAATGTGTTTCGTCAAGAGCATCAGGCGAGTCCGTTGACGTGGGATAATGGGTTGGCGGTATTTGGGCAGAGGCATGCTGAGAAGTGTATTTGGGAGCATTCGGTGAGACCATGTCGAATCACGCGTACAAGAAAATACAAGACTGATTACAACAGGGCGGCCCACATGGAGAAAACATGGCCTTGAACTTCGCAGACCCAACACTGGCGATCGACGCCTGGGCTAACGAGGAGAAAAAGTACGATTACCAGTCCGCCCAATTCAGCGAAGCCACCGGCCATTTCACGCAGCTGGTCTGGGAGGGGACGACCAAAGTTGGCTGCGGAGCAGTCAAATGCAACAGCGATAGCGCGAAAGGCTGGTTCTTTGTGTGCGAGTACGATCCGCCTGGTAATGTGGTAGGCGCGTTCCGGGAGAACGTGAACACGCCGAAAGGAGGCAAAGATGGAGAGATCGGGCTCAATGCCGCGACAAAGATGGGAGGCGTGTCGAGGCTGCTTGTGGCGCTGGTCGCTGTGAGCTCGGTTGCTGTTGCTTGCTTGTAAATGACGATACCCTGGCTGTTAGCCCACGCGCGCATGTACGACCTTTAGCGAGCATTAATGAAACAGTGTTCGTGCACGAAAGCCAGATATCGCTGTACCCACGAGCCACTGTACAAGTATATGAAATAACCCTGCCCGTAGCCTTTGACATCCAATACCGCCTCTCACCTCCCCACCGCCTTATCAACCGTATCCTTCGCCTGGTCCACCGCCCCCCTAGCCTCCTGCTTCACTTTCCCAGCAATATCCTGCGCCCCAGCCTCCGCCTCTGCAAGCCCCTGATCCGCTTGCGCTTTCAAACTCTTGTCCTTGCCGCCCATGTACCAGTAGTCCACGAATCGGTATCCTTGTGTTAGCTGCGCGGAGAAGTTGACGACGTGGCAGCCGAAGAGGAGGTAGTTGCGGGGGGTGACGGCGAAGGCGTAGCGCATGAAGACGCCGCTGTAGCCGGTGAGAGCGAGGGTCATGGGGCCGGAGATGCTGAGGTGGTTTTAGTGGTGGAGGACAGGGGATGCGCCTTGCGGCGAGGGAAGAGAGGGAGGAGACGGACATGTTGGCGTCTTTGCGGGTGTCCATTACGGCTGCGATGGGGATTCCGAAGTTGGAGGCTGGGCCCCAGAAATCTGGAAAGGAGAGCCTTTGTTAGCCAGAGCCGTCTACATGCTGTCGGTTGTGCGGTGTTTGTCTTTGCCGCTTCGTGGTGTATATATGCTGCGTCGCATATGTCCGTAGTCGAAGGAGGACTTACGTGTCGAGCAGAAGTAGTCGGAGACCGGGTTCGATCGTATCCGCGCATTGAGCGCCTTGATTGCCGCCGCCATTTTGTTCTGTCGCTATCGGATTGTGCGGCAGGCGCTGTATAAGGAGATAACCGAAGACAGAGGTGGTTCATGCTGGAGAATAAGGTAGGCTTGGTGAGCAAGCTAGCTCTCTCCGCTTTCCACGGCGACTCGGAAGGATTGTCCCGAGAGAGAGCCTATTTCAAGATATATCGACTTCACTTCATTCACATCACGTCAATGACCATCGTGCTAGAAGATACAAGAAGCATTACAGACGCCGGCCTCACTGACGAGCGTAATGCTGATTAGCAACTGTCACAATCCCGTGCTTTCTTTCCTCCCCTCGATCTGATCATGGCGTAAGACAGCGTGCTCGTTGCACTCGATAGCCTGCCCGTAATAGACGAGACAAGACACACCGATACGCAAGCTCGACTGCTCTGCCAAAACCTCTTGCGGTGGCTTGGAGATCAGCATCATCAGGACTTGTCGAGGATCTATATGCCACAAACCCACCAGGGACGAGCTTTGGGTCTGCAAGATCACGGCGACAGATACACACGGTATGAATGTATCGCTGATTATTCGTCTTGCAGGTTTGCAGTAATCAAATGCAAAGACGACGGCGATGCTCATCGGGTGATCACTCGAGTTCACGAGAGGGTTATTGACAGGAATCACACCCTTGTCAGCCCAACGAAGCAACGATTCGGACGATCTCGCCCGTTTGCAGCAGGACGGGTCACTGGACCAACAACGATTGGAGGCTCTGAATTGTGTTCAGTTGGAGTAGAGTCAAACAGGCTAACGGTGCGGTCGACTTTGACAACGCTGAATGCCAACCAGCCGAATGCCAACCAGCCGCGCTGCCACCTTCTTGCATTGCTACGCTACCAGCCGTCCATCTCGTAGAAGCTACCTTTCCCGTGCCGGTCGACTAACTACTCACGATGTTCTACCAGGGCTCAACATGATGAATATATTGGTGGGCTCGAATCCCATCCATCCTTATACAGCCGCTCAAAGCCCGGGGGATACGTCGTTTCGTAATAGGAAGCACCATAGCAAGCGTTCTTGGCCGCCGTGCAGTGGCCTTGCATCGCCGTATCTGTCCACGTTTGGCAGTAGTCACAGTTGCAAGCTGCCCATGCAGCGTTGCCAAAAACCCATGTCTCGCACTGGCATATGCTGTTGGAGAAGGCTGGTGGGAGCTGGAATTCGTTCGGGATGGTGTTGCAAAGGTTGGCTGCGTCGATCGGATCGAATGGGAAACCGGCATCGCAGTATGGACCATTCACGGAGATGAGCTCCAGGCCCTCGTTTGTGATATGGTTCGCGGTGTAGTTGCCCTCGACCCAGCATCGTTCTTGCTTGACCTCCGTTGCGGAAGAGTTTCGTACAACATCAGAGCAATGCGAGATGCCCTGAAGAACACTGGCAATCGGCTTGGCTGGTAGGACTGATGCATTGGAAGAAATAGCGAGTATGGCGAGAGCACCTGGAGTTAGTCGAAGCATGATTTCGAGCGATGTCCCGTCGTAGCTATTCCGATCGGTATGGAGGAAGCCGGAGTACCTCTGCCTACGGATGTGCCGGTGTGTGAGGCATATGAAGTCGACTAGGGAGTTGACATCGAGGCGGCTTATATAGAGTAGAGCAGCAGTCTCGTCCGACCTCGAAAACGGAGTTGGCAACTTGGAGCTTGTCGTACTTCCACAAACCTATGCAAGTACGACACATTCATGTTTCAGAGCAAGAATTTCGAGTGTTTCGTCGCACATAAGACTGGATCGGCTTTGTTGTGGGCTGGATCTGTCGTATCGCAAGGATCAATGGACTACGAGGTGCAAACTGCTTTCTAGGTTCTCGCGTCGGTACTCCGTCCTCGTGCAACGTTGTAGAGCAACAACAGTACCGAGTAACTGCCTGGGGCGACGTGAGTGAGGAACGTTCGTGGATTGGACCCCGGGGCTTTCAGCTGGGACAACTTCCACACAACGCTCAATTCCGCGGCGGAGCAGCCAACTCGATGTTTTCAGGTATTACAACCCATACATCCGGACCATAAGCTGTCCCCTCCTGTCCCGTTGCCTGAATGACCACGACAGCTCATTCGAAACACTGGGGCGAGGCAGCCTTCACCGCCTTCATCGCTCCGGTCCAGATGTCCACATCACCCACGAAGTCAAGCGGGATCTTGTCCATAAACGCGTCCATATTGTCCCACTTACAGATGATCTTGTGGAACTTCCAGTGCTTCTTTTGGCATTCCTTCCCACAGTATCTCCGATCACGACAGCCGGTACAGACATCAAGGGCGCTACCGTCGTCCTTCGTCTCCTTGCCACACGCCGCACACAAGTCGCTCGAGTAGATCGGTGTGAGGCCGAGGATGGGGTCTGGTGGGGGCAAGACGTGCTTGAATATGCCGGTGCCGTTGGGTGTGATGATCTTGAGCAGTTTGGCGCAGCCGTACACTTTCATGTCGAGGGTAATCGATTGGTTGGGAGGGAACAGCAGATGTTTGTGGGCGACGTTCTGCAGCACGTCGAACTTTTCGCTGAACTCGATGAAGCTTTCGTTGCCGTAGTGGACTGGAGTTCCTGGTTTGTAGGAGAAGTAGGCTTTTTTGAGCTGGGCGAAGGCGAGAGGCTTCAGCTACCACTCCGACATCGTGGCTCTGGCATATTGCTGGTACACCTTGGTGAAGATTGCTTGTGCGTTGAAGATCATCTCTTCTGGCAGTGCACACCCTTCCAGAAAATGTTAGCCATTGTGTCGGTGGTAGTTGTTCGTAAGACGTCGTTAGTTAGCGTACCTAGTGACATGGCACAAGCAAGTAGCAAGTTGAAGTCGTAGGCAGCGCCTGTAGTCCAGAATATCCCGATCGCGAACTTCGCTCGCACGAGCTTGCGTAGTGCACCGCCGTCGAGATACTTGCGGACGATCTCCACCGATCTAGTGCCGTAGCAGAGCTCCGCCCAGATGGAGTAGCGGTTCGGCGCATCGTTGCACGGATTTGGCAGAGGTTCACCCTCCGGGCGCGTGACATCTCGGATGTGCTGCAGGTCGGCGTGCCTGATGCCCGCCTTGTAGTTCACTTTGGCACGCAACTCGCGCAAGCCGAGAGCTTCGCCGAGCTGTTGGATGAAGATGAGGTCGCGGCGGTCTTGGAGAATGCCGTCGCCCTGGAATATGTGAGTGCGACTGTGGTAGCTGGTCGGAGGTCAGAATGTTCACCCACACGATCTGGCAAGTGCTTGAACTGCCACTCGGGATACGTTTCCATCGCTAACGTTCGAGCTGGCCCCGATGTTGTGAAGATGAGAGATCGTAGCGGAATGTACGACAGAAGAAGTGACGAGAAACTCAGATGGTGAATGGTACAAGCGGTTTTCAGGTTACAAACCAAGATACAAACGCATGCTTATCTGCGAACAGCACCTGTTCCTGCAGCTAGGTGTGCACTGAGTCATCCACACCTTCGGTATGTGTCGGTGACGCGTTACTTACGGGACTGTACAGCTGCTGGACGTATCTCCGCGAGATCCATCTGTCAGCCAGCCCAGACTGCAAAGGCTACCGTTTGCACTTCTAGTAGGTCTCTATCTCGCGTTCTTCCTCTCCTGAAGCCTCCGCTTCGCCCTGACCTCCGCCTTCCGTCTCTCACCACCATCCACCTTCACACCTCTCCGATTCTCCCACAACCCCTCCTGCACCTTCAACACTGCGACGCCTCGGTTTCCCTTGATCGGCTGAACGCCACGCCCTCCAATAGCACTTCCATGATATATCTTGACGCCCGTCACAGGTTTGGCGTCCGAAGCATTGATCTTCGGCGGAGGCGCTGCAGCATGAATTGCAGGTTCCTCGCCGTCCTCTCCTCCTTCCGTCTTCGCTTCTGCAGGTAATGAAGGAGGCGTATTGACAATCATCTTGCGCATCCCAGGGTCCTTTGTCAAAGTCGCAATCTGATCAAACGGCCTGTCGCTTGGTACTTCGACTATCCTCAACTCGCCCGTGCCATCCTTGACATGATCCAAATCGCCTCCAATCCCGATGATGCCGTTCCGAAAGCGCTCCCTCCACCATAGTAGATACCGCCGTGCTCGTGGAGGCTCGATACCAGAGTCCCTTAATTCATCGCTTGACAGCTTGAACAGCGCATTCCAGCTGGGTATTTTGGAGGCATGTTGGCTGAGTCCACGGCCGATCAGTGTGAGGAAAGTCTGGACATCGGGGACGAATGGGGTTGGTTTAGGGACGCGGAGGGTAGGAGCGTTGAGGCGGTGGAGATGTCGGCATTGGATGCAAGTAGCTATGCGGATGGGAGTGGGTAGACTGAGGAGCGCGAAGGGTCGTTTTGATGCCATGTCGTCGAGTGTACAGTCTTGACGAGTTCAAGATGTGTTTGGGAAGGAGAGACCATTGGTTTGCCATGGAGGGGGCATCCCCGAACTCGCCGAGTGGTCTCAAATGAACGCGTTCCGGGCTGCCAACTACGCAGGTTCGCCGCTTGACCTCACTTTACCGATACGTGCAAACAACATTGTCGTGGTGTCCATCAGAACGTGGTTTGCGACCTCGATGATTGAACG
This sequence comes from Extremus antarcticus, assembly GCA_033117895.1. Classification (NCBI taxonomy): domain Eukaryota; kingdom Fungi; phylum Ascomycota; class Dothideomycetes; order Mycosphaerellales; family Extremaceae; genus Extremus; species Extremus antarcticus. The sequence goes on along the minus strand of JAWDJX010000048.1, from coordinate 39,273 downwards.
GACAGCTTACAACAGCATCTGCTAGGACGCTCTGGAAGCCTCATCGACCGGGCCGCACGAGCACTTCCAGGAGAGATACGTATCATGGCCACTTCACCAGCACTAGATGTCCCAGTAGAGCCGCCGTCGAAGCGGCAAAAGATGTCCTCAGAGCCTGAGTTTTCATCATCTCCTGCTCCAGTCGCAGATCTTGCCGAACAGCTGGATGCTCAGGAACGCAAGATGTACGTCAAAGGCAAAAAGATCGGATCTGGTCAGTACGCCGACGTCTTCTCCGCACATCTCGTCTCGGATCTGAAGAGATTGGTGGCTATCAAGAAGATCAAAGTCGGGGCAGAGGCGAAGGAGTTTGGCATCAGCTACGACTCGTTGCGTGAGATCAGATTTCTGCAGGAACTGGACCATCCCAACATCATCAAACTATACTCAGTCTTCTCGACTAAGAGCCAGAACCTGAATCTTGTTCTCGAGTACCTGCCGCAAGGAGACCTACTGAAACTTGTACAAGACACAACCAACATCTCCTACACACCCGCCGACATCAAAAGCTGGATGCTCATGCTCATGCGTGCGACCTACTTTTGCCATCAGAACTTTGTGCTACACCGCGACATCAAGCCGAATAATTTGCTTATTGCCGCCAATGGAGAAATTAAACTCGCAGATTTTGGTCTTGCTCGATCGTTCGCAGATCCGTTCCAAGTCATGACCTACAACACAGTCACGATATGGTACCGCCCGCCTGAGCTGTTCTTCCAGGCACAGTTCTATGGTGGCGGTGTCGATGTCTGGAGTTGTGGGTGTGTGTTTGCTGAGCTCGTGGCGAGGGATGTCCTCTTCCGTGCTTTGCCGGAAAATGAAATCAACATGGTCAAGCTCATCTGCGAGAAAGTCGGCACGCCAACCGAGGACAACTGGCCCGGCGTGTCGAAGCTGAAAGGCTATGTTACGCCATCTGAGTACATCCCGATCAGATCAAAAGACCAGTGGATGATGGCTTTCCGAGCTATTGGCGAAACCGGTGTGGATCTGCTGATGAAGATGTTGACGTTGGATCCGCGGAAGAGATTGAATGCGGAGCAGGTTTTGAAGCATTCTTTCTGGACCGACGAGCCAAGGCCGAGTCGTCTGGAAGATCTTCCGCGGAAGGGTGGAGGAGTGGTTGCAATGGGCGAGGAGTTGACGAAGATGGGTGGAGAAATCCCGTATGGAAAGGCCAGAGGTGACAAGGTCGCAAGAAAGATCGACTTTGGAGCTTAAAGGAGTGAAGAAATTGTCGATGTCTACGCATCTGCAATCCATCCTTGGTCTACACGGCGCCAACGCACGCGTGACACTGCGAGCCCATTCTCCACACGAAAACTTGACCGATCACCTTGTCTATCGTGAGTCCGAATCCAGCGGTATCACGAATGGGTCGAGTACGTTCGGTGGCCTCTGGTCAACCCTTTCGCATTATTTCTCGGCATCTGCTCAAATCTCGTTCGAAGGTTACGCCTACGCAGTGCCAACGAAGGACTCGGAGAACCTGGGAGGCCTATTGGGAGACGGCAGAACTGGGTCGGAAGCCATTACATGGGTCGACCCAATTGACGACATGATCTTGATGCTCCGGGAATTGACATTCAGAATCTCGATTCGAACGACGTCCCCGAAAGGTTATTGGGCATGGAATTTTACGTCTCCTCAGCCATATATCCTCTCCGCGAACTTGACTGCGATCCATTGCACCCTCTCACAGACGGTAAACGCCTCCACGTCGTATCCTGCGACTTTCTATCACTCCGACTTCGGATGGTTTGGACGAGCGCTAGCAGTGATAGCGGTTGCGTTTGTAGCCGTGCTGGCTAATCTGCTTGGTCGGTCGCGAAGGCATCCGACGCGCCACTTCTGCAACAAGCAGCCTCGAATGCTGAAGCCTCAAATGTCATTCGAAGTATTGGACAGCAAAAGACTCGGTACGGCGCTGTGAACAGATACAATTCCCGAGACGCTCTCGGGTCGCAGAACGAAAGTAAGACAGCATCGGCCAGTGGTGAAGAGCACAATCTGGAAGCGTCATCGAGCAGAGAGTTGCGCTTTGGGAGGCGAGTCACTGTTGATCCACTCGCGAAGGAGAGACTTTCGGGATGATACGAACTGTGGACGCCAGTGAGACGACCTCTTTACACTTCCGACATACGTCATAAATACAATCTCAAGGGGCATCGAACACCCAATAACCAAACGAGATTTCAGCAGTCTTTCATCTATCTACACCATACCTGCCACCCCTCCCACCCTCCTCGATCCTCCCTCCCGCTCAACCCTGTCCCTCGTCAAGAACCTCCCATTAGCATCTCTCGGATACCTCATCGCTCCATTCCACATCTCCCTCGACCTCCTTTCCTTCCCCTTCGCAGCAAGCCGTAACATCTCCTCCAACTTCTGCCGCGCCATCCTACGCTTCAGAATCCGCTCGAATTGCTTCGCATTCACGAACAAAGGCCCTTCTTCTACTGGAGCCGAGTTGTTCACGGTCCAGTACTTGTTCGGGTCGGGGACGTCCTTGTTGTCTAGGAAAGCGTAGAAGTCGTGTATCTCGTCTGCAGATGGCCCAGGCACGGGACTACCGCGCTCTGCGCGATTGAAAGGATGGGAGGGCCATGTCTCTTGAGTAGGGAGCGCATGCTGTGGGACTGATGCACTGACTGCGGTGGTGTTCGGTTGTGCGTGGTGCATAACTTTCGGCACAGGGTCTGGCTGGTATGAGCAACCCAGGAACCCTTCGTCGTTGGTTAAGGTTCCTGAAGCCAAAGTGCTAGCGTCCGAGGAGGGAACATCTGTTCCATGGACGATGAAGTCGTTCCAGTCCTGAGCGTCATATGCATTCGATGGTGCTGTAATCGCTGCCTCCAGCTCACCAAGCAGTTGCTGTTTAGCACTCTCCACACCATCACCGCGATAATCGTCGTCGCTTCTGACCTGTCGTCGCCAGCGCTTCACAGCATCGCTGAGCCAGAAACTAAACACCGTACACACGATCGCGAAGGCGAATAGGAAGAGGAGGCCAGCCATATGCGAGCGTTTGCGAGCACCTTAACTTTCCTTCGATGCCGGGAGAAGTACGAAAGCTACGAAAGCAGACCATCGCGCTTTTTATCCTCGTCTTTGTGCACCAGCAATTTGCGTGGTTCGCAAAAAGAGTCTCGGCTGCATTGTCGTGGTGCCACGTGGAGTGCTGTGAGGCATCGAAGGTGGTTGTTGGTGGGGCCGAGGTCAGTGAGGTAATTCTCGCGAGTGGTCTCGTGAGTGCTGTGAAATAAATGAATAAAGAGTATTCGTTACCTGTAGAGCCTATGATATCGTCAAAATTACTTCAGGTCTTCGAACGGTCGGCTTGGAAGTGCTGTTCCAGCAGTAAGAATTCCCTAGCGAGCTTTGATACAGCTACCACCAAATTAATACCTTCTCGTCAGTCCTACCAATATACTCCATCATGGCTCAACTTTGCCATTGGACCTCAGACATCTCTGCTTAGTATCCGCTTCAGGCTTAGGAGCCGCCTTTCACTTCGAGTCCGTCTTTGACTTGGAATTCGCCTTTGACTGCATACCCACCGGTGACTCGGTACCGGCTTCAAGCTCGGTATCCGATTTCGACTCCTTTTCCGCCTCCTAAGCGACCTCCTCAATCATCCTCCCCGAACTCCACGGCGCCAGCCTCGCCACCGGCTTCCCAAACACCTCTCCCACCGGCCCATCCATCCATTCCTCCGGCACGCCGAGCCTGCTGCCCTGGCTATCGCTCAACCAACGCGTGTATAGCGGGTCCGGCCGCTCCATCTCGCCGTCCTCTGCGCCGGGAGTAGCTAAAGCGTCGGCGTGTTGCTGTGCGATGATCTCGGCGCGTGTACGACGCTTAGGAGCGGGCTTTTTGAGTAGTTTGTTTATTGTGTCCATCTAGTAAAAGATTAGTATACTCCCAGAGATGTGGTGGAAGGGTAGATAGGTGACGTACCTTCTCCTCTTCATTCCGCTTCTCCGACAAGTTCTTCCTCCGCCTCGCCATCTCCTGCCGTCGCACATCCTGCTCTTGCTCGGAGAGATGTTTCTTCTTCTGCGCTTCGTTCGAGAGAGCCATGAGACTTGATTCCGGTTCCTCTTCGTAGACGCCTCGCTGACGGCGGGTGAGCTTGCTGAGGTCCGGGGTGGCGCTGCGCGAGTTGTCTTCGTCTGAGTCGCTGGAGGCTTCTTCTTCGTCATCCTCGCCTTCGCCTCCTCCCTCTTCGTACGAGTCCAGTTCGGAGAGTTCTTCGTCTTCGTCGTCATCCATCTCTTTGTCTTCGACTGATTTCAGGGGTCCTTCGTTGGGTGCTGTGACTGTGACGTTTGGTTTTGGTTGGCCTGTTGGAAGCAAGTGCTTGATGATCGGAGGTGGTGGATGGTCTTCCATGCCTTCCTCGTCGTCTTCTTCACCCTCAGCGTCCTCATCCTCGTCCTCGCTGTCTTCGTGCGCTAGTAATTCTTGATCTACATCCTCCATCTCCTCATCCGGCGGCTTCAACCTAGGATCCACCTCGTCCTCTCCATCCTCATCCTCGTCGTCATCTTCAGACTCCGGCTCCACCACCGTCCGCGGATTCCGTGTCGTCCTCGCCACCCGTGTCGCTGGTACAGGCGTAGCATCACTCTCACTTGGGTTGTCAGCATACGGGTTCGGTGGGATAGGCGCGGCACCAGACGTTGCCTGACGCAGTTTGCTGGGCGCCGCTTTGACGGTAAGTCGGATGGAGGGTCTGCCGTTGGCTGGCCGTGCTATGGTCGCCGATGGTCGGTTGGAGGCAGAACTGGTCTTTGGGTCAGCACGTGGATATGGTTGTGCTGAGTCGCGAGCCGTAGACGACGCCGTGCGGGCGGAGCGTCTGTTGGGCGGCATGGCTGGTGATGTTGTGGTATGCAAGTAGGAGGTCGGAGAAGGATGTTGGGACGAAGTCGCACCTGCCTCTGTTCGCGAAGCTTTCCGCCTGCAGCTCCATCCGCACTGGAATGCAGGAACGTCTTCCCGGTCTTGCCCACGTGGCTTTGGACGACCTCACTTCAAGCTTTGTCGACAAAGAAAGATGGTTTCATGACGTACCCGTTGCTGCCATGCGCGCCTACCACTGCTGCGCCTGGGGATGAGGTGATGATTGGTGCTCCCGATGCGCTCTTCAGACGCTTGTTGCTGTCGTGCCCGTCCATCTTCGCGTATTCGCCAGTCAATATGAGGCTTGAGAATGCTGATGGTTCATGTACGCGGGAGTGATTACTGTGCTCGACTCTGCACGACTGAAGCGACTGTTGGCTGCCTCCACAGCGAATGGGAGAAGACAGTTCGAAGGAGGAGTTGAGTGGTCGTCTGCCAAGCCCGGTAGGGCTTGTCACGTGCGAACCGAGGCCCGGCGATGCGCTCGACTACCGATGTGCATGTTTCTCTCTCTACACCCTCAACTGTTGAAACAAGCATTGTTGACTATGTCGCCGTGATATCTTCTTTCAGAGCTGAGCGACATGGCCGACGATGACTCCAACCCAGCCATTCCGGCATGGCAGAAAGCTCAGAAACCATTACAGCAGCCAGAGGAGACTCCGAAGGACACGCCGAAGACTGAAGAGAGTGTGGCATCCGAGCCGTTGGAGGATAGTATAAGGGAGGTGGAGATACCAACGCCAGCAGGGCCAGTAGGGCCAGCAGCAGTCGCCGCAGCAGAAGAAATGACATCTAAACCCAACACGCCCACCCTACAGCTACAACACATGCAAACGTTCCTCGAGGATCCCGCCGTGAAGGCTGCACCTATAGAGGAGCAGCGCGCCTTCTTCGAAAGCAAAGGCATATCAAAGGAACAAATCGACCAAGTCCTCAGCTCCGCACAATCTCCCCTCAGCATCAACGACTTCGAGACCTTCAAACAAGCACAAACAGCACCAGCACCAGCAGTAGTATCGCCGCCACCTCAAAGACAGCAGCAGCAACCTTCAGGCCCCCCCATAATTACCTACCCTGAATTCCTCGTCGAAGCGCACAAGCCACCTCCCCTCATCACACCCGCCCGCATTCTTACCACTGCCTACATCGCCTCTGGCGCTGCTGCGCTCATATACGGCGCAAGCAAATTCCTCGTCACGCCCATGTCCGACAGCCTCACCGACGCCCGCCACAAGTTGGCAACTCATAGCCAGAGCAAAATCGACGAGATGAACGAGAAGCTCACTCAGCTCGTCAGCAAAGTGCCGGACTCTGGCACCACCAAACCCAACACCTCCGACGCCGAAGCAGGAGACGACAACGAAAGCATGACCTCGGACCCAACAGAGCTCTACCACCGCGACATGGGCACGCAGACCTCGCCCCCCACCTCTCGTACTTCCTCGCTCTCGGTTGCTGGGGGTGCTGGAGGGGAGAAAGCTGCGCCGTCTGATCATCAGGAGACGGTGCTCAAAATCCTGTCTTCCCATTTGAACGAGTTCGTGGAGCGGGATATGAAACTCACAACTGCGAACGAATATAAGCAGGACAGCCTCGGCAAACTCCGGAGCTATTTGGACGGGATCATGTACACTAATGCGGCGTATGGAAATATGTGGAGTGAAGGGGGGTGGGGAGATGAGGTTGGGAAGGAGAAGGATAAGAAGAAGGAGAAAGAGGAGGATGTGGTGGAGGAGTTGAAGAAGGAGATTAGAGGCGTCAAGGGAGTATTGTTGAGTGCGAAACGGTTCCCGGGGGTCGTGGGGAGGGTGGGTGCGTAGGAGATGAACGTCTTCGGTCATCCACCGGATGGATTGATGGGGGTCGATGTAGAGGGTGATGTTCTGCAGCACAACTCTTTCGAAAGGACGTCGAACCTGGAACTTGATCTTCACCCGTAACCATGCGCATACGACAACGAAGCACAAACCATCCGGTACCAACGGGTGTGGTTCGGCCGATGTCAGCCTTCGGGTTGTCGGGTCTTGTGCCATAGCTGGCGTGCGATTGGCTACTGCATCTCGAAGCTTAAAGCCTCCCGTCTCCCGCCATGAATGTCGGATATATAAGAGGACTCTTCGCTTCCTGCTGGCGCTCTGGGGATTATCACGATCCGGAAGAACAGATCGCCACCATGTCCTTCATGGAATCCATCCCACGACCAGTCAAGACATATCACACCAAACCCTACGACCGCATCTCAAAGCACCATGGATTCGATGACAAAGGCAGGACCGTCGTAGTCACAGGCGGCGCAAGCGGACTAGGTCTGAACTTCTCCACCGCCTTCGCTGCCGCCGGCGCTGCTCGCGTTGCCCTGATCGGCCGCTCTGCTGGCCCACCAGCCGAAGCAAAGTCCTCCCTCTCATCGAAATACCCAGGAACCGAATTCATAACCTACGAAGCCTCCATCACCGATGCGCCCCTTATGAGCTCCATCCTCACCTCTCTCGGAACTGTCGATGTCCTCATCCTCAACGCCGCCATCGCTCACCGTCGCGCGGAAGCTACAGAGCTTACAGCGGTCGAAATGCACGAGGCGTTCGAAATGAACACGATCGCCACTTTCAACCTTATCAAAGCTTTCCTGGCCCTCCCTATACCGCCTTCGGGCCGCAAGACTGTGCTGAACGTTTCGTCCGCCGCGGCGAACTTACTTGGCTCGGTGCTCGTGGGGTATGGGGCTAGTAAGGCGGCTGGGGTGCGAGTTATGCAGTCTTTTGCTGCGCAATTCCCGTCACGTAAGGCAGAGGGCGATACTGAGAGGGTGCGCATCATTTCCTTCCATCCAGGATCGTTCTATACGCCTGGGGTGGCTGCGAACTTCCCGTCGGGCATGAAGCTGCCCTGGGAGGATGAGGATCTGCCGGCAATAGTATATGTTAACGGCTTCGTTTATAAGTGTATTGAACGAGATGTGTTACTGTCTATTAGGTCGTTGCACGAAGATCTAGTAGCTGCTAAAGCCAAGCGATATAAATGATTAATTACATACTTCCGAAAGCATTAAGAGATGGAAGAACGAAGCTGCATCTCACGCTGTTCTTTAAGTAGCCGGTCAATCTCGTCGATTGGTCGAAGGAGTCCATCGATGCGAGCCGTAGGATGTAGGGAAAATCCCTTCGCCCTTATGTCTGTGATAGTTCCCTCTCTTGAGTTAAGATCTAATCCTTCTAATGCGCAGAGCGACATTCTAAGATTGGTCCCATACAGTTCTGTAGCCCTCTTATGGACCGACGCTTCGTTATCGAAATCCTGTTCCAGCGAAGTGTAATCGTATAGGAGCCAGAACTCTTGTTTTTCGAGCATCCAAATGAGGTTGAAGTAGGCCATACGTCTCCCGTAATGCAAACTAGCTATAGGCATGAACAGATGTTGCTTGCCGTCGTTGGACAAATCTCGCAAGATCATAACCGACATTGGTGGTGGGTAGTCAAACCAATTATCGTTGTACATCGAGTCTTCGGCGTCGATATCGAACAGGCTGTCCAGTAATCAATCAATTAGTGATTGCTTGAAGTAAGTGATTAATTGTTATTACTAGCGTTGGTAATTGATTAATTGCTCTATAGGCATGTGATTAATTGATTAATTAAAGTGAATTGATTAATTAATTACTCGTATAGAGCTTTTAGAAGTAGTAAGTCCGTACCTATATTAGCTACTAATAGTAAATAAGGCCTTATTATTCTTAACCTACTAAATTAGCTCTATATTAGTAATAAGGAACTTTAAGTTAACGAGACCTAACGTAATCTAGCTCCTTAGTACTACTATCTACTCTACTACTTCCTTATAGAGCCTAGTATAGTTGTTACTAATAAATATCGTCGCTCTTACTAAATATACGCTCGTTAGCTATAGTATTTACTAGCGTAGTAAGGGCGTCTATTACTATATAATATAGTATAGAGAACCTTAATTAGTTATCTCGCTACTAGTAAATAAATAATATTAACGCCGGAAGTAAATTTAAAGCGCGCTAAGGTCTCGATAGACGTATTAGTTAGGCTAACGGGACGGCCCGGGCTTCTAAAGTACGCTAACTACTTTAAGAAGGATGTTTACTAGTATGGAGGTATTCCGGAGCTTAGTCCTACTTTAATTAACAATCGTAGATTGATTACTAGGCTACCTGCTTAATTGATTGTTATTACTAAAAGCACTAATTGATTGATTGCGATTGATTAGTAGACACCCTGGACTGAACCACTCCTTGAATTGTGGACCCTGCACTCATTGTAACTATCAACAACTCCAGAGGGAAGATTTTTTTGGTGCGGTGACGTCTACTTGTTTCTGGGGTCTGAAAAGATATTTTGTGTATGAGGATGTTTTGAAGGAACCTTCTGAATTACGAGACGATTCGGAAGGACGTTATTCCGAGCGCGATATGAAATGATGATCGCAGGCGAGAGTGAGGCGGGATTGGCAAGATTCTACTGTACTGACACCTCTCCATGATCATGTCATTCCTTTGTTGTCTTCCGCGAGCGCGACTAACAAAAATAGGGATTGAAGCCGCCTCATCTCCGCACGCCACTAAGACTTCTCGCGAGTCCTAGCAAAGCTAGAAGAGGCAGAAGGGAGACATCTTCCGTCTCGCTCTTCGTCAGAGCATCTACAAAGCCGAGCCTTACGTTGAGTGCTCGTTTCATAACATGCAGGCCTGGTTGCCCGTGACGATACTCGCCCTTCGAGTGGCTTCACTGCTTCGCATGTGATTTGAACGAACTCTGTTAAGCTCCAATACTAGAGCGCTCCGCGTCCTCTTCGCCTCACATTTCGTTTTGTAGTATAGCAGCATCGTGAATGGGAGTGCGTCCAGGTATTGTCATATGTCGAGGTTGTTGTGATCCAGCCATAGCCCTGCTGTCAGAAAACTCGGCTCCGAATCATCTCCATCTCCACCTGTCTAATTTCCACCCCAACTACATGTACACAAACTACAGCCAAGAAGCGAAACGATGGAAACATCTTAACACCGAATTCCCTGCCCGGCGAGCGCAGAAAAGCATGGGCGAGAAGGAGATGGGGTTGACAACGCGGCCAACAGCAAGAGAAAAGCAAGTATGGAGCGACAAACCTGTGGGCAGACCAGGGTGTCCATCAAGCAAGCAAGCAGCTTGCGAGGGTTTTGCTTGTTTGCTCGTGCTTGAATAGGCCTAGCGCTTATTTGCTTGAGTGAATGTCAAGCAAGCGTGCTTGTTTGCTAAGCCTATTTAAGCAAGCAGTGCTTGTTTGTGACAGACGGACCTACCTATTACGGTAAGCCGAGGGTGTCTAGCCGCTTCAGGAAGGCTAGTTTCGGAGCCGAAAGTGATTCATCGCCGCAGGGCTAGCACGTGACTAGCATATGAAGTTCTTAGCAAGCCTTGCTTGCTTGCTTGCTTACGAGGGTTTCTGTTTGCTTGCTTGTGCTTGACGGCTATCTATGCTTGTTTGTTTGAACCCAACAAACAAACCAAGCCTTGTTTGGTGCTCGCTTGGTGGACAGCCTGGGGCAGACATTACCACCCAACCTTCATTCAGTGCTTGATCATATCAAGCTCGAGCCTTCCAAGCTGCTGTCTGATTCACGACCAATGTCGTTCGCTGCCAGCACTAGAATCAAGACCCAACCACAGTCCCAATCAATACACAAGGAAACCCAACCCTTCATGAAGCTCTGCCGTCCGACCACTCCTTTCGATTCATCATCCATTCCTTCACGCTCTTCGCCCATCATAAGATTATCCTACCCTGCAGGTTCTCGAGTGCATCTTCCTCCTTCCGGCTCACCTCTCTCATCACCTTCACGATGGTCTTATTCTTCTTCTCACGGGTCTTGCGGTTCGCCTGCTCGACCGTGGTCTTCTCGATCATCTCGTAAACCCACACGGGCTTGATCTGCTTGGGTCTGTTCACAGAAGACGCCATCGAAGAAAAAGCTGCGCAAGACTACCAAAAAGTCGGCGGCTCAAGTGATGGCCGATGACGCTGGTTATGGTGACGAGGTCGTTGCTGAGGAGACGAATCTCGACAAGGGACCGCATCCACGCCACCCCCGTGCCATGCGCGTCTTCCACCCTTGGCACGAGAACCCTCCTACCAAGCCCAAGTAAGTACCAACTAGATAATCTCGTTATCTTGTTGATCGGCGCTTTGGCTTCGCCTTCTCATACAGTCTCGCAGGAGTGTATGCGATGGAGCGAGTCAAGTTCCACGATCCAGTCTCTGTCGCATCGGCCCGTTGTCCTCGACCCTGTAGTCTTTCTGCCGTTGTACTTACCTCTGCAATGCCGCTGAACGGACAGCAGTTCGTTCTGCAGATTGACTTGCTAGTGTCCGTATCATTTGCGAGTGCACAGATCCTTGCACTACCGCGTCGGAGTCTGTAGCGCTATGACTGGGCATTATCCTACCGAGTGGGAGTCGGTGACCATGAGGGCTTTGTCGAAGTATTACTACCGTGACTGTTCACATCTGTATATCCCTCCTCAACCTCTCACGCGGAGAGATGTAAACATGCCGTCCCCGAACCACATAATACACCGCGGCCATCAGAATGATACCGCCAAAGAGCAGGACGCCCCAATTCATCGTAGCAGGCGTCGTAGGTGTAGTCCCAGGAAACAGGGTAAAGATAAAGATGGGGACAAGCCAGCAGAGAGCTGCGATATTGATGAAGAGACCCATGTTCCCGAGACTCCAAGGCCGAGGAGGCAGCGCTTTACCGCGCAAACGCTTCAGCGTTAAACACCCGATGCTGATCATATATGACGCGAGCAGAATGGCGCAGTCGAGCGCTAGAATGGCGTTCAAGGCGACGAAGGACCCAATGTTGATCAGGGATAACAGGCTGGTCGCAACAAGAGAGAGGAGGACCGCGTTGACGGGCACATTCCAGTTCGGGTTGACCTATGGTTGTCTGGTTAGTCTTGAGCCCTTCGAGAGCAGAATTGGGCGGTGGTGGACTCACATAAGCAACAGTATTAGAGAACGGAACGCCTTTGTCTCTTGCGAACGCCCAAAGCTGCCGGCTGGCGGTGGCAACGCAAGCAATAACAGAGGCGGTCAAGGTAATGACGATGATGAACGAGAGTACATCGGTGGCAGCATGGCTCTTGGTAACATTGAACAAGACCTGGATGAAAGGGTACCCTGTAGCACTACCCGCGATCTCGTCTGCATTTCCCTGAAACATAAAGCAGGCTAGAGTTAGTAACACTCTAATGCATCGAAGTATGCTGTACGTACCCATGTGAAGATCAAGGTTATGACCATGATCAAGCCCAGGAAAGAGTTGAGATACGTGGACCACATGATAGCGCGAGGCAGCGTCCTTGCCGCGTCCTTGATCTCCTCGGACATGTGGACTACGGAGTCGAAGCCGATGAGGGAGACCACCAGCGGATACAGTCCGACAAAGAAGCTTGTTCCTTGTGACGACCAGCCTCCGTTATTGACGAACAGCAGGAAAGCATCGTGAGCGTTGTGTCGGGGTGCCAGCGTCCAGAGCACGATGATCATAACAAACAACCAGCGATGTGCAAAAAGACCACTGATCCCTCCACGAGTGGAAGTTTGCTCGCAATGACTGTGTTGAAGATGATCGCGAACATGCACACGGCAATAGTGAGAAGTGTGCCGTGCCACGCCTGGAATACGTAGTCGGGGTTGTTGAGAACGATCAAGCCTTGAATGATTGTTCCGGAGATGAAGCAGATCGCGGTCAGCCCGGACTGCCAGCCTGTGAAACAGAGCCATCCAGTTATGTAGCTGAGAAATCGTTGACAGCTGGGTGGAGCAAACTCGCTCACCCTAAACGTAGCAGAAGAATGCGTCAGCAACGTCCTCGACTCCACGCAGAGTGTTCAACAACTTCAACGAAGATAGACCTAACGGGACTGAGAAGATGACATACCAGTGATATTGACCGCCCGAAGTAGGAGCCATCGATGCCATCTCCGACAACGAAGCATATACTAGTATGAAGCCAACAACCACGACAACCCAACCCCAGAAGAAGCCAGCAGTGCCGCCGTTTGTCAATGCTGGTAGGATGTTCGCCATAATGATTTCCCAAGTACAGATCAGTGTCGACCCGAACCCCAGAATGGTGATGAAAGTGAAGTTTCTCCGCAGCTCTTGCACACGACCCATCACCTTCATCTGGAAATCGTCCGCTTCAGTGCCGCGATACTTCTTGGGCACATCGGGACTAGCATTGTCCTGTGAATCAGAGTCTTCGTCCGCCATTGAGACGTTGACGTCCTTTAGCTCGTCGTGTTGTAGCATTTTTGGGGTTTTTGTTGCTCCTGGAAGTCGGCGAAAAGACATCGTACAACGAAATAACGATCGAGAAGGTTGGGTAGGAGGAAGTGGCGAGGGGAGATGAGAACGAATATGCTGGAGAGCAAAGCTAGAGAAACTGTTGAACGACACTCAACACGCCTAGTAAAAACGTGGCAACCCGAGCAGGCCTTCCTCCGTAGCCAGTCGCCCATCGCTTACTTGGCGTAGGATCGGGAAGGTCGTATTAAGCTCGGCGATGCTTTTCAGCTTGTGGTAGGTTGCGGGCCCGCCCGAGCGGACCATTAGGTCGATGCACTCGAAGTTAATTGAACGAGTTCGGCAGACTGATCCCAACGGTAGCGTTCACGGACCGACAGGGGAAGCAGCTCCGCGAGTGACTAGACGCATCGAGCTGAATCCCTAAAGATCGATTGCCAGGCATTGGTGCATTCTTAATTGCCGTCTGGCAGACCTACATTGTCAATCTATGCAGCTTGAGCAACGGAAAATTCTTTGCGCTCTATCTGTCGCTCGATTGCCGAACCGTCTCGACCGTATGAAAAGTACTATGCTTAGTATTGTCCCTACGTTGAAGCTGCAAGCAGTATCGCGTGCCCTTGACCACCTACAAGAAGACTAAGCCTGCACCCGAATGGGAACTACTGTATGGACCAGGCACCTAGGACCAGGTATCTGGACTATCACACCTAGTGCGGATAAAGCCTGCAAGGCACGCACCCGCGTCTACCATATTACCATGTCTCGAACAGAGCGCGTCTTAGTGCTTATTATCAGGTGAAGTTCACCGGGGAAGACTACTAGTGACTACTGCAGCCCGTCCCGGCTTGCACCTTCGACGCCACAGACGAGCTTGGAAAGGATCGCTTGCCACGCTCGCAGCCTTGTGATCAACCCAACGTATACCTTCTGCCTCCCTCCTGCAAGGTACGTGGATGGTGTTTGTACTCCTCTGCTCTTCTACATTGTGTACTTCTACTAACGAGCAATGTCATCGTCCAGTGTCCTGTTACCACCGGCCCATGCGATTACTCCGGACGACCATGCTGGCTACGCAGTCATCGCCTCGGCAACCTGTCTCGTTTTTGTGCTTCTGTTCCTTATCGCGAAGTTGATACTACGCTGGTCGGTCCTCGGTGACATCTACGGCGATGACTGGACGGCCATTGCTGCTAGCGTAACCCTTCCCAACTACGCGCACTCGTTGCATGAAGCGATCTCACCACTGATCAAGCACAGATCTGCTGCGTCATACAATGCGGATTGGTTCTCGGGGCCGTCTCACGAGGGTTTGGAAAGTCAACCAAGCTACTCGGCTCGCAGCCGTCAGCTTTAAACATGCAAGAGGTTTGTGAAATCGGGCTGCATTTTGTCTCGAAATAGTAACGCTGACGGACGGAGATCATGTATGCGAGCGTGCTCTTCGATCTACTCGGCGTCTGTCTCTCCAAGACCTCGCTCCTACTTTTGGTCTACCGCTTGAGTGCAGAGGCATTCCATCGCAGAGCACTACAAGCTGCCATTTGGACGACACTTGCAGCATTGGTAAGTTGAAAGGTTGGATGAACGAGTCGTACTGCGATACAGAACTGTCACTCTGCACCTCCACGTGTGGTCGTTGAGGAAGTTTTGGCTAATCATACCACTGCCATTCCAGATCGCTTCTATCGTTATGGTAGCCTTGGGTTGCAACGCTTCTCGCCCGTGCCTCCAGGTCTCGCAGTCTTGTACGAACTTGACGTCACGCTGAATAGCTATTGGTGTCCTCGGGATAATTGTTGAAGTCTTCATCTTCGCAATGATCATGCGCTTGTACATCATGCTGCAGAAGGGGTGGAGGTCGAAGGTGAAAGGTGTCTCGACCTTCACACTCAGACTACCGTAAGTCTACGGAGTCACCTTACCCATTCAGCACCACCACCAGAGCGCTGGCTAACAGGTTGTTGTGAAACCAGAGTCATTGCATTCACTATCATTCGAATCGTTGTCGTGTCTCGACTCACCTCCGCACCCGATCCGCTGTTCTACTACTTCGAAGTTACAAGTTGGGCCCAGGCTGAATTGGCATACGGCCTCATGATGGCTATCTTGCCATCCGCCATTGGGCCGCAGACACCCTCCGGGTATGGTTATGGTAACAGCGGAAGTGGAGATTAGCTGCGATCGATAAGGGGAAACCAGCCTCTTGCGTCTGGTAACGAGGTGAGTACGTCGCTTCCGTCGCAATCATGAGTTGCTAGCTAACGAACTTTTGCTGCTTGTTCTTAGATACGCATGGACAACGTGCACAATCGGACTACTATCTTTAGGGCGGCGGGTTTCGATACTCGCAGCGTAAACAGCGATGCGAGTACTAAAGTCTTCGTAAAAAGACAGGTAGATATTACATACGATTCCTATTACCTACATATCGGAACGGCTAAATAACAACTTTATACGGCGCTAGAGTAAAGAGTACGAGCTAGTCTATATACGTATACTACGGGCATTTTTCTACGACTAGGCTTTATATATATAATCTTAGGGCGCTTATTACGTTAATACTAGTATTTAGGAAAAGGTACTAGCGGATAGTATAAGGCAAAGTTATACTAAGAGTATTAGAAGGCTATTACTTTAGCGTATAATACCGTAGACGTAGACTATATTATTTAATAATACTTACCTCTTAAATCGTTACCTTACTTAAGACTAGATTAGTAATAATCTAAATAAGATCCTTTATATACTCTATATAGTTAGAATAAAACTCCTCTACTAAAAGCGCTATAAAGGCCTATAGTCTACTATTACGATTCTATAAAGTAGTCTTATATAATTAAGGTTAATTATACTTCTTTAGAGAGTTAGAGAATAATAGAGTAAAGGTAAAAATAATAACTTAAGTATATTTAAATAGCTATAGACCTTTTAGTAAGATTATAATATAAGTTAAATATAAGTATATTAAAGATATTCTTAGTTTCTATATACTAAATAAGTATTACTAGCTTACTAAGCTTACTATCTCGCTATTAAGTAGTTAAGTATAGTTATGTAACTTCTATATTATCTCGTTTACTAAGCGTCGAGATAATATATAGGTATTAACTATTCCTATTTAATTATCTATAGTTTAGGTATCTACCTATAATACTATTCTTCTTCTAACTTAGTTAAGACGTCTAAGCTAGATTATAAAAGGTAAGTATATACTCTACCCTTTTCCCTATTATTATATTATATCTTAGTCTTAAATAAACTATCTTTATCTTATATTTAAAATATAAAGATTAAGACGTCTTACTAAATCTTCCTATAACTACTACTTCCTTTTTAGCTACTACTATATAATTATAGATAGTTCTTTAAGAGCGAAATACTCTAAATATATATACGTTAGAAAGTCTTACGTAAATCTCTCTTAGAGCTCCCTTAATAAAACTCGTAAGGAATATTAGAAAAAGATAGATAATAAAGAGCTCTTAGTAGAGATTATAGTATAGTTAATATAGAATAAGAAAATCTTTTACTAGGCTACTAAGCGCGCTTAGAAAAAGGCTTAGTACCTAATATTAGTAATAGATACTACTAGTAAGCTAAAGAATTTCGATTTCTTAAAGGATTATTACGCTATAGACGTAATAGTTAGACTATCTCCTATAGTATAGTTAATACTTAGGTAGATTAATAACTTTATTTAGCTTTAGTCCTATTTTGTTATAGTTTCTCCTTAAGTCGTTCTTAAGGCTTTAGTAAATAGTCGTAGTAATACTAACGGATATTATCTTAGTAGGCTTATATAAGGTTACTTATTAAAATTCGATAGATTTCGTAGAATAGGAAAGCTTAAATAATAATAGGAGATAGAATATACTATAGAAACTAAAGGTATAGTATTACTAGCTAAGTAATTAATTACTAAAGAGAAAGAAGAGAAGTAGCTATTTTATAAAGATAAGATAGCTATCTTAGTAGGTACTTTAGGCTTACTCTTACTAACCCTCTAAACTACTAACTCTTAATACTCTTACTTAAGTCTAAAGGTTAGTCCTTAACAAGTTCTAGCTAGCGAATAAAGTATTAGAATAATTCTTTCTACTTTAGATTCGTAAACCTATTAGTAACTATATTATTAGTACTACTATTATAAGAGTATAAGATACGGCTATATAGAATACTACTAACGTAGCCTCTTAGCGTACTACCGGCGTATATCCTACGCTACGCTTCCTCTTTATAAAAGGGTAGAGATTAGTCTTACTACGTTCTAACCTTTTAGAACCGTAGTATCTATACGTTACTATATACTTTCTATAGCTTATTAGCTAATAATTCTAATCTCTTTTAGAAGTTATAACCTATACGATACTATATCTAATAATAAAGCTAGAAGTAAAGCGCCTACCTCTCCTTAAGGCTACGACGCTTACCTAGCTTACCTTATAAGGGAGTAAGATAATATTTAGTAAAACCTTACCCTTTAGTAGATAGAGAAAGAGGTAAAAATATTACGATAAGTTCGCGACGTAGGTACTACGCCTAGTAATATACTTAATCCGAATTAACGCCTTAGTCGCGTTTAAGAAGCGAGCTCTATTATACCTACGGAGTCTAACGTTAGCGACGACCTTAGTAGGAGCTACCGAAGCGCTAGCGTCGCGCTAAGTTACTACGGTATCCTTAGCTATTACCTTAAAACCTAAGAACTAGAGCGATTTAAGGGTAATAGTATTAAGGAGGTCCGGAACTATATCCGCGACCTAGAGCTACTATTCCTAGCCTTTAGCGACGCTTACTATACGGATATATCGAGAGTTACGTATAGAGTCCTATTCCTTACTAGCGAGGTAAAGGAGTAGTAGTATAATCTCTATAGTATTAACGAAATTAAGGACTAAACCTAGCTAAGTTTTAAGGACTTCCTTTACGATATTATAGGTAACTTAGTTAATCGAGACCTTAGCGTTACCCTTTAGTACGAGGATATAAAGTAGAAAGAGGGCTAGTTAGTTACTATCTTTATCTTAAAGCTATCTACCTTAAAAGACTAGATAGTACTACCCTATAAGAGGCGTAGCGTATATACTACCTCCTTATAAAGCTACGTCCTATACTACGTAATACGATTATTAAATATTATACCTAGTATTTAAGGCGTATCGACTTAGTCGCCCTTACCTCCTATATTAAAATAACGGATAAAGGTAGAGTTCCTATAGAGGTAGACTTAAGACTTAGGAAACGAAGCGCGTCCGTATTATAGATATAGAACCTATAAGGTATAAAGAGACTAAGGGCGGACTATATTAATAAACGGAACGATAGTAGGGCCCCCGTCCGCCTAATAGGTAATAAGTCTAAATTACCCTACTATAGCTCCGGTAAGATCGGCTATATTAAGATAGAGTACCGTAGTAAGAACTAGTAGAGCGACTAAAATAACCTATATATCCGGAAGGTAGATACTAAAGAAGCGCCTACTACGGATAATAAAGAAGATTAATAGTCTTACTAAAACGATAGTAAGAAGGGAAAAGGTAGGGACTTAGCGAAGAATCGTAACTAAGTCTCCGGCTCTAAGTCGACTCCTAGTTAGTAAAGAGCCTATACGGCGGCGTTACTACGCTAGCTAAAGAAGTAGAGGTAGAATTCCTCCTTAATAACGTAATAGATATTAACCTCGTCTTACGATCCTTTACGTTATAGTATAATCTACCGCTAATAAGTAAAGTAGCCCTTTTAAGGCTAACCTTATTTTAGGAAAACTAGGGGTTCTACTATAGTATATACTATATAAGTATACGCCTTACTAACTCTATAGAGGTTATAAAGAAATTAGGAGCTATCTTCTATACTATAGATATAGAAGGACCTAAGATAATCCTAAGATAGCTATAGCGTCGATAGTAGTTTATTAAAGTAGATAGTAGTACTAACGAATAGCGCTACGGAATCGCCGTAAATACGATACGTATACGCTCTATATATAAGTTTATTAAGAATATAGTTTCCTTTAAGAGAGTCTTTACTATCTACCTCCCTAGCCCTAAGTAAAAGCGCGATAGTATTATAATATAGCTACTAGCTAAGTTCCGATAGTTTATTAACGTTTTCGATTACTAAAATATCGCGAACCTTAAGTAGCCTAAAGGCGCTAAGTATATAATTAACTTAAAGGAAGGTAAAAGGCTACCCTTTTAGCCTCTATATAATATATCTAATACTAAGCTCGATACTCTATAGGAGTATTTAGAGACGGCGTTAGCGAACGGTTAGATTAAGTATAGTAAAAGTAAGGCGGGTATACCTATCCTCTTCGTTCCTAAGAAGAATAGAAAGCTTAAGCTCTACGTTAATTACTAAGGTCTTAATACTATTACTATTAAAAACCGCTATCTACTCCCTTTTATTAGTAAGACTCTAAACTACCTTAGCTACGCGAAATAGTATAGTAAGCTAGACCTTAGGGATATATATTACTATATCCTAATTAAGTAAGGTAACTACTAAAAGATAGCGTTCTATATATACTACGGCTACTACGAATATAACGTTATACTATTTAGTCTAACTAACGCTCTAGCTACCTTTTAAGCGTATATTAACCGAGCCCTTACTAAGCTAGTTAATAATATCTACGTAGTCTATCTTAACGATATCTTAATCTATAGTAAGATACGTAAGTAGTACGTACTTTATATATATAAGGTACTTATAAGACTTTAGAAGTTCGCCTTATATACTAGTATTTAAAAGTACGAATTCTTTTAGTAAAGCGTAGAATTCCTTAGGTTTATTATAAATATAGAAGGCGTAATAATAGATTCGAGTAGAGTCCTTACTATTAAGGAGTAGCTTAGGCCTAGCTCGTTTTATAAGGTCTAGTAGTTTCTAAGCTTCTTAAAATTCTACTAGTAGTTCGTAAAGGACTATAGCTATATTATAGGTCCTCTTACTAGCTTATTAAAGGAAGCGAAGAATAGAAAGAAGTAGGGTAAGCTTATATAGGGTACTAGTAAGAAGTAGGCGCTCTATAGAATTAAAGATACCTTTACTTCTATACTAGTACTATAGTACTACGATTCTTTAGTACGCCTATAACTTAAGACTAACGCGTTAGACTTTATAATCGTAAGAGTAGTATTATAACTCTTTAGAATAGAATAGTACCCTATTACCTTTTAGTCTCGAAAGATAATTCCTACTAAGTATAACTACGAGATATACGATAAGGAGCTCCTTACTATCGTTATAGCCTTTAAGTAGTAGCGCTACTACTTCGAAGGCGCGGCGTATATAGTCTAAGTACTAACTAACTATATGAACCTTCGTAGCTTTATAAGTATAAAGTAGTTAAATAGTAGGTAGGCTTATTAAGCTACCTATCTCGCGAGTTTCGATTTTATAATTAAATATTAAGCTAGGAAGAAGAATCTCGCTAATACGCCGTTACGACGACTAGACTACGCTAGCGAAGCTACTACGGTTAACTACTTCCTTCCTACTTTATAGAAGAAACTATAAGTATAGATTAGAGAAAAGGCCCCGTTATATAAAATAGAGCTAACTATATAAAGGATTAACGCTATATATAATAGCCTATCGAAATAAATATTACCGAGAACCCTAGGCTTTAGTAACCCGCTAAGTCTACTTACGCGAGTCGCCGTTGCTATAATAATATAGGAAGAACCCTTTAACCTACTATTAAAGTTAATCCTTAACCTTATTATAGTCCTATAGTACTACGATTAAGGTTCGCGAGAACGTATAAAGGAACTTCTACGTAGCTAGAAAGCGCGTAAAGGACTCCTATTTAAGGGCGACGTAATCTATATCCTAAGGGATAGTACGCTTATAGCATAGGTAATCCGTATATACTATAACTATACGTAGGCTAGGTACTTTAGAAAGTCTAAGACTCTAGAGCTAATCTAACGTAAATACTACTAGGATAAGATAGTAAATAATATAGCTAAGTATATTAAGGCCTACGCTATCTACTTAAAGATAAAGTCGCGCCGCTATTACCTCTATAGCGAGCTATAGTTAATACTACTACTAGACTAACCTTAGAAGGAGATCTCTATAGACTTTATAACTAACCTACTACTAAGTAAAAGAAACAACTAAGTATATAACTCTATCCTTATAATTGTTAATAGGTACTTAAAGATAGCGCTCTATATTCTAACTTAAAAGATATATACTAGCGTAGAGCTAGCGATAATCCTACGTAACGAAGTCGTAAGGTATTATAGTATACTATTAGGAATCGTAAGTAATAGGGGGCCTATCTTTACTAGTAACTTCTAAGTAGAATTCTACTTCGAAGTAAGGGTAAAGTAGTAGCTAAGTACTACCTTCTACTCTTAAATAGATAGGTAGACGGAGCGCGCTAACTAAACGCTAAAGTAGTACCTACGCTACTACTACTCTATATAATAAGACGATTAGACCTTATTACTTAGCTAAGCGGAATTCGCCTTTAATAATAGTACCTCTATAACGCTAAGAGCTCGTTCTTTTTACGTACTATACGGATAGTACCTTAATATTAAGGGTATAGTACTACTAGCTTAAGGCGAGCTTAAGAAAAGAGAAGTACTAGTAGCTAAAGAGACGGCGAAGTATATACGAGATATCTACGCTTAACTACTAAAGTAATAGCGGTAAGTATTAGAGTCTTAAACTAAGTACTATAACTAGCGGCGGTAGCTAATAGAGTATAAGATAGGCGAATAGATACTACTATTAGTAAAGAACCTTAATCTCTAAGTACTAAAGAAGAAACTAGCTATAAGGTTCCTAAGCCCTTTCCGCGTTATTAACGCTATTAGAAAGTAGGCGTACCGCCTAGCGCTACTAGCGTATATAAGGATATATAATATATTCTACGTCTTACTACTTAAGCTATAAATAGGTAATAGAGTAATTATATTAGAAGAAAATATCCTACTTATAGACGATAATCGCGAATATAAGGTAGAGGCTATTTTAAGCTCTAAGAAGAGAAAGGAAAAGACGTCTTACCTTATATAGTAGTAGGACTAGCTATAAGAGTATAACTCGTAGAAGCCTATAGAATACGTCGTATATATACCTTAGTTAGTAGAAATATTTAACGCGATAACGAGATAAAAGTAGAAAAAATATAGAAGATAATTATAATTCTAACGCCGTAGCGTCGCCGTAGATAGGTAACTAGCCCTAGGCTTCCTAGTAAGTATCTTAGTATATAAAAACATATAAGTATACTAGGCTTAGCTTATTAGACCGTACGTAAGGCGTAGTCTTAACGTAGGCGCCAATTATTAGCTCTACTTACTCCTTACTATTACTAACCTCTACCTTAGTTATAAACTTTAGCCTCTTCTTCTACTTCTTACGTAAGCGGGTCTTAGTACTATCGCTAAAGCTAAGGGCGTAGTTAGCTATAGCCGCCTTCTTTACTACCTTAGCTACCTTTCTATACTAGCTCCTTACCGCTTTATTAGTAGCTATTAACTACGCTTACGTAGCGATAGCGCTATCCTTATTAGTAGCGGAGGAAGAGAGTATACCGGACGTATTACCGATATTAAGGGTATTACTAAGGTTATTAATAGAGATAAAGTAGGGAGAGTTAGCTTTAAACGCTTTGTTAGCGCCGCGCTTACGCGCCTTACGTATAGTATATACGCTACCTACGCCCTTTATAAATAGTATTACTTTAGCTATAGTAAGAAGGTCTTTAAGAGAGGTAAGAGTACGGTAGCCTATAGTACTAGTTATTATCGTCGGGTTATCTTATAGATTAGTAGCGCTACCTTAGCGCGCTAAATACGCGGAAGTAATAAGGGCTATAACGTACTCTTCCTCCTTAATAGAGTTAATTACGCCGTTATTATTATCCTCTTTCTTAGCTTACTTCTCGTCTTCTTTCTCCTTACCTAGTAATTAAAGAAAGCGGCCCTAAACGTCCTTACTAATAGGACCGTATACCTTATTATTATTAAGGGGCGTCTCTTCTTTAAGAATATAATTAATATTATTTAGTAGGATAGTATTAGTATATAGACTCTACGTAGGAGGTTAGCTAAGTTAAAAGGAAGAGTTAATTAAGGGAGTAGAACGTATAATCCTCTTAACCTTTAAAAGGGCTATTATAGTGCGCTTAATACTACGTAGCTCTACTACCTTAGCTTCCTTAATAGTTAGGCTACCGCTACTTACGACTCTAGTAATAAGCTTATAAGGTATATACGCTCCGGCTACCTACTTACTCTTAGTATAGTCGTAGAGGTTAAGGAGGGACTTTAGCTCCGCCTTCGCCGCTATAAACTAGTTAAATAGCTTATCCTCCTTACTCTTCTTTACCTTCTTTATCTTCTACTTCTTAGTAGTCTTATTAGCTACCTCTATAGTAGCGGCGCGAGTATATAGCGTATCGTCGTTAATAGTAGTACTATCGCGCTCCTTTAGCTCTAAGATAAGGTTATAGGTAGTATTAAAGGTAATAACGAGGTCGTTAAGGGTAACGAGTATATAGGTCTTATATCCTATAAAGTAATAAAAGTATTTCTTAAAGATTAAGCCTACTAGGCGACTATCGTAACGCTTAACCCCTATACGCGCGTTAGTAGATCCTTAATAATAGCGCGTATACGCTACGCTAGAATATATACTAAAGGCGAGATTATAGTAGTAGTAAATATAGTAAAGAATACGTATCTTAAACTTACGGAAACTACTTAGCGGCGTAACCTTAGCTTTCTTTAAGAGACTATTTAGGATAACGTCTAAACTAATAATACTACGTAGGTCTATTAACGGTAAGATATAGGCGCTCTCTATAATACGCGTATAAAGGAAGAGAAGAGTTTAGAGATATAGAGAACTATTAAAGAAGTATTAGAGAAAAACAACTAACCTTTAGAATATATAAAGGTTTATAGTTAGAAAAGGAATAAAGCTAGTCGTATAAATATAATATATACGTAGTAATAGCGCGCTACTATAGTAACGCCTAAAATTCGCGCTAAGCTACTTAATAGGGAAAGACTAAACTCTATAAATTCTTTTATATAATAAATAGATATATTTATACGATATAATAAATAGCTAACTACCTATAGATAATAAGTACTAGAGATAGTACTCTAAAAGGAGAGATTATTAGAAGGGTACGGAATATAGCTATATAGAATACTACTAACGTAGCCTCTTAGTATACTACTAGCGTATATTCTACGCTACGCTCCCTCTTTACGAAAGGGTAGAGATTAGTCTTACTACGTTCTAACCTTTTAGAACCGTAGTATCTATATATTACTATATATTTTCTATAGCTTACTAGCTAATAACTATAGTAATCCTTCTCCTTTATTAAAGTATTCTAACGTAGTAGAAGGTAATATTAATATACTTTAACCTATTAGTTATATATATATCTTATATAAGGGATAGAGTAGCTTAATTATCTCCTTTAAGAGTAACTAGCTTACCTTATATTAGGATACTCTAAGTATACTTTAGATTCTCCTTTATAAGAGAAGAAGAATAATCTACTTTAATTAGATAGTATATACTTATATCTCTTATAATCTATATAAGCTATTAGGATTACTTAGTATAGGTATATATTACTATATACTTAGCCTCTATAGTAGAGATTACTACTAACTTCTATTTCTTACTTATTTAGGAAACTAGTCCTTTAGTAAGAGTAAAGATAATACTAAGAATAGAGACTCTATTAGTCCGGTCTATTATAAAGTCTAAGTCTAAGTAACCCTATAGTATTTAGTAGCTATTTCTAGTATAGAGAATCCTAAGGTCGTAGCTAGATCTAATATACCTCTTAAGCTTCTTTAAGGTAGATATATATAAGACTATTAAGTTAGCTAGGAACTAGCTAATATAGACCGATAAATATAGAGCTCGAGAAAAGTAATATAGATATAGATATAGAGTATAGACTAATACTAAGCTAGACTTAGCTAGCTAATTAGAGCGCTAGACTTATAAGTTTTATTCTTCCTAAAGGTAACCTTTAAGTACTCTATACCTAGTATAAAACTACTAAGTATAGCTAATCTATATAAGTCTATATAGATATAGATAGAAAGGCTATAGATATAGATATAGAGCTATTAGAATAGGTCTATATCTATATAACTAAATCTATATAGAGTAGTATATCGTAGTACTATAGAGTCTACGAATAGCGTCTAATAAGTAGAAGCGGTTAAATATAAGATTACTTATAAGACCTATAAAGCTATTTTAACTAGTTAGCGTATAACTAGATCGTAGAGTACGTTAGTATTAGCGTACGTACGTTCTATAGTATGTCTCGTATAGTGTTTCTTTCTTAGGGATAAGTAAGGTAGCTATAAGTATAATCGCCGTAAAGAGGACGGTTGAAGAGGCTCTAATAGACTTGATAGTAGCGTCTAGAGGGATGGTAGCGGAGAATAAATACTGCGACTGCGTCTTTAGGAACAAGCGTAGCAGCTCCGGTCTGATCATCCACAGGCACGATATTGGTGATACCCAGGCCCGAACTTCCGTCCTCTCCATCCAGCATAGGACAGAAGGGAGCCATCTGTGGAACTCCGCCGCAGAGATCGTCACGAACATTGATGTCATGGTAGGATAGAGGGTCATCGCTCTGGGTCGCGGCCCCGTCTCGCCCCGTGATGAGAGCGCAATTCACGTTTTCTCGCGTCTGTGCGTTCGTAGTCCCGACACCATCGCCAAAGGTGTTTATGAGGTAGACTGTCCAGATAGCTGAATTCAATGAGAATGCGGGATGACTACGATAGCCTCTTCGCTTCAACGCAAGCGAATAACCATTTATATATACAGGTCTTCTCGCCAACATGGGAGAGTCGCACGAACGCTCCACTGCAGAGCCCGAGCCACACCATTTAAGCATCGGACGTCGTCCTCATTTCCCTTGACGCCTGGACGTTCTTCCCTTCACTCGGGAGTGGAGGGAACGGAGTGGGCTGATCATCATCGAGAGTGTCTCTTATCCTCCAGCAAGCGAGCCGCAACATTCCGACATCTGACAACCTCATTTGGTTGGCCACTGTCCACCACCAGGACTGGAAACGGGAGTGAAACGACTTATTATCTAAAGTGGTTAGCGCTAACTGCCGGGTCCACCATTCTGTACTCTTAGCTCTTCGGTACGCCTATTTAGCGCTTAGCTCTTCCATACGCCTTTATTAAAAACGGGGCACACGTGAAGGCTGCAACACCATGCTTGTGCTCCGTTTAATCTCATTCAAGATTCAAGGTCGGCTCGTTGCGAAAGGGACTTGTCGTGTCTTATATATGGGCAAAATGTGAGCATGTCGAGGATTGCTCGTTCAGACATTCGTTCGCGCATTCACTCCTTCATTGGTTCGCAACCAAGTCTATCTTTTCGTAACTCGTTAGCTTGGCCTTTGTTATGTACTCCCTTTCGTTCAGTGCTCTTTTCTTCGCCGCCACCGCCTTTGGCTCGCCTCTTCGCCAGCACAAGCGTTATGATTTGGACCACAACGGCATTCAGGACCTTTGCTACAAGGAGAAGGATGTGACACATTGCATGCTAACCAACGGCGCCTGGACAGCAATGCCAGCATCCAGCACGGGCACCCCCACCGGACTCATCGGCACAGGCACTGGTATGCCATCAAAGCACAACGTCGGCGGCACTGCAGGCAGTGCACTTTATCCCCAACATAATGCGACGACCGTCAGTGTGGGGGCCACGGCAACTGGCGTGGTTTCAGGTGTCAACCCTTCCAGCCTCTCAACTGGCTTGCCGTCGGGTTTGCCATCGAGCGCAAGTGTCTCGCCAGGCGCAGTCAGCAGCAGGGCTTCTGTTTCCGGCCTCCCAACCGGCACCCTTCCTGATCCAACCCAATTCGAAGCTGACGCAGGCAGCAAGTGGCAGGTTGACTACGTGGGACCGCTCCAGTTCACTGACCAGCTCGGAGCCGATGGTCTTGGGGGTGATAAATGCAGATCAAGCAAGCTCGGCGACAAAGTTATTTGGTCCTGCGGTGACATGGAGTGCGGCGGCGACCCTTTCCTCTGCGGGTTCAACATGGGTCCAGCGTTCTACGGCACCTCCGACGTCTCTACTATAGACACCGATGGACTCACCACGGTCAATGACAACACCTTTATGCAACCTTGGTCAGGCGATGCACAACCGGAAGCTCCTCAGAACTCTTGGGGCATGGATACCTCTAACGTCGCGGCAATCAATGACACACACGGTGTCTCGTACGCATGGGAGATCTGGCGAGGTGCTTCCGATGGTTCCATCTCCGACCGTGGAAATGCAGTCGCCTCCGTTACCCTGGGTGACACCAAGCCGATCGCCACCCGCGTTGGACCTCTTCTCACGGGGCCCGATGCCATTCAGCTCGGCCTCCTTGCGATTCTTCGTGCCGACGACTACATTTACACGTACAGCATAGGCGGCCCCTCCAATGTCATTGTCGGCCGTGTCGCCGCCGATAATTCTGTCTTCGACTCTAGCCAGTACGAATTCCTGTCATACGGGTCCACAAACTCGTGGGTCAGCGGGGTGCCTACCTCCGACACGACCAGCATTGGTGCGACAACGGAGAATGATTCCCAACAGTTCGGTTGCGGTGCATACGGTTCGGCATTCTACTCCAACTATTTCAATAAGTATGTCATTGTCTGCGGCATATACCTCAACTATGTCAACATGTATGTGTCCGACACTCCCTACGGACCTTTCAGCGCCGAGTACCAGATCATGAGCTCCGGGGCGGAGCCGCAAATGTCCGGAAACTATGGGCCAATGGTCCACCACGCCTACGCGCCGAACGGAAGCGACAAGGAAGTTTACATCTCAATGAGTCCCGATAGAGACTTCAACTTGTTCAAGATCACGTTCCATTACTGAAGGGGGAATTGAAACGCGGCGCGCCTTCAAACTCGGCTGTCGGGTGGGCGTAATGAGCATGTGTTTGAGCTTCGACTCTGCAGCGTGTCGTTTTCTATAGACAGAGAATAGTTGCTTTGCAATCTATGATGTTTCACATACGGCGTCTAGCATTGTGTTGCTACGATAGCGCGAAGATAAGTGCTCTCCTATTTGTACCTATCCAAAAAGCGTTTTCATCCTTAATCAGCTTAGAAGGCGCCGGTGACGTAAAGGTCCCGTTCCCTTTTCGCTTGCGACCACCGCGACACCATGGGCCTGCAGCGCTTTGGAGAAGAAGTAGTAATGTATACTGGCCGAGGCCA
The DNA here is from genome assembly GCA_033117895.1 of Extremus antarcticus. Classification (NCBI taxonomy): domain Eukaryota; kingdom Fungi; phylum Ascomycota; class Dothideomycetes; order Mycosphaerellales; family Extremaceae; genus Extremus; species Extremus antarcticus. Next base: position 10,740 of record JAWDJX010000048.1, on the reverse strand, counting down.
GCCCAGTCCATCACTTCGAGACACCCGTAGGATGAATTCTACCACGAGTAGCAATACACGAAACCCTCTCCACTCCAGCGTAACAAGGGTCAATCACGCCAATGCCCACGGCGGCCCCTCCTCCTCCTCCGCCGCCTCTACTATCAGAGCCAGTAAAAGCCACCAGCCATATATGTACCTCCCGAGCCTCCTCCATACTCCCAGCCATGTGGAGCCGACCCCCCGACTCCCCCTAGCGACGCCGATCTCATGCAGGTACCCAGACCTGCTCAATCCGGTCGCTCTAGACTGGTATCAGGATTCAAATGTCTCCTATGTTTTGCGGCGTTTGGAGCGTACCTTCGAGATAGGCGTCTGCCATTTAATTGTTCCAATCTCACGTCATAGCTGGATGACGGGAGAAGCCAAATCGACCGGGTAGCACCCGCCCAACACCTCTCGTGTTATATCAAATCTTCATCTCGTACGTTTTCTGGTGGTTAATCCGATCCATGGGTGCCGGGTGCCTCTGGAATTGTGTCAATGTCATAAACTGGTCGACCATGGCTATGACTCCCTCCAACACGGACGGCGCCTCGGCTTCTGCTTCCAGCTGCGTCCGACCGGCTCGCATGCTGTCTCGGATGGATCGCCCTCGCATCATCAATGCTCGATACACGACGATGGCTCGTAATGTGGTGATGATCCCCGCCAACACGGGGGTGTAATTGACTGCCGCGATCACCGCCAATCCGCTGATGATGCCGCTCTCGAAATTCGCGATCTTTCACATGGTGGTCGAACATGATGGCCACCGGAAACTCCAACCACGCCGATATCAATCGATGTCTCCTCGCCGTCTGCGATTTTCGTCGACTACCCGCTCGACAACGGCCGCTGCCGCTTGTTGCATAACGCCCAACCGCTGTTCTTCCTCCCGCGTTAACTAGTAATCCGGCTTTCCTGGCTTTCCGGCCGTGCGCCAAATGTACCGCCAAATCTTCGTCCAATGTCCACTATATTTGCGAATGGTCCCGACCTGCTGTTCGCCGTAAAATGGGTTTTCCTGGGACATCGCCCCGCACTCCCTTCGATTGGTATACTCTAACGCTACTCGACCGACGACAACAGGTCGGCATACTTCGAACGCCTACCGATTAACCGCCTCGTCACTTTGCACGCCTCCGCCAACCCGGCGGGCACACGATCTTCCTCGTTGTCTTGTTCGGGATCGATTGCTTCGTCCTCTTCTCCACCGGCGGGTCGGATGATGGCGATCAAATCGTCCGGGCGGAATCTGTCCAGATGCTGCGGCCACTGGACGGAATACAACCACGACTTGGCAACGGTGCGGCTTCTGGTCCCCTCGATTTCCTTTTCCCGCTCGTGACCCGCCTGACGTTGCGACATCTCCTGCAATAATTGCCGGGCCTGCATACGGCTTGATTGCCCAGCCATCGACGATGCTACGCCTGGTCTGCTCTCTCCTTGAACCTCCACGGCGAAATGGCGCTGCCATTTCCCTCTTTGGAAAGACTGCTGGCATGGCTCGTCAACTGCCCACAGCAACGACCGCGGCTTCCTTTGTGGACGGTTGTCTCCTCCGCGAGTCTGTGGGTTCGTCCACTGGTGAACTCTCCGCTGGTGTTGCTGTATCACGAATCTTGTCCGACATATGTAACCGCACTCCTAATTGTCGACATCTCTATTGCACCGCATGCTGTCGAAAAATGTGGGCAATCGTTCGATGGGCGGGCATTCGGGTTCGGGATATATCACTTCTTCCGGTGTCCTCGCAACGTCTTCCAATGTCTCGAAATGGCGTACAATGCAGGGAGATGTGAATGACGTGCTTGGATGTGACTGTTAAATTGCGTGGGGACTACTGCAAAACGACACTCCCGACATATGACAACTCGATGCCCGGGCATTTAATTGAACAACTTTTCAAACGCTTACATATTGCCGATACAATGATTGGTACGGTGGGTACGCTACGACGCACTTGCGCTACATACGCGCTTCGCGTCCACTCTACGCTAAACGAACACCTTGGCTAGTGGCGCGATGGGTTCCCGTTTCCAGACACCAGTTCGTCTAGGGATTTTTGGTACAGTTCGCGGGGCTGCAGTTTGACACTTGGGCTGAATTGTTGTCCCAAGACTTTCCCATTGCGCCACCTTAAACGACAGCAAGCATACCCCCTCAGAGCTCCCTGAGAATGCACGCGCGTGTCTCTGTTGACTCATCGTCAGCTGAACAGCCTGCTTTCCCCCTTCGGATTGAATTCTGGGCAGACTATGGACGCTTTCGAGTTTGGATCTTAGAACAGGCTCCGGCGGACGACAAGATCCCCAACGTAGATCAGAAAGTCTGAAAGTAGGTCTTCGGGCCAACATCGACGGTCAACCTGTCCGCGCGCTTCAAGTTTCGGTGCGAAAGCCGGACGTCTCGCTTCGAGCTGTGCTTGGAACCTCTACTTGGCCTGCGGGACGGCAAAACATGTCGTTTGGCTAGGTTCCTTGGGGCAGACAGACACATAACCGCGACGATCGACTCGTTCGGGCACAGTCGACAACCTCAAACAAAAACAGCCTTACCCAACGCTGTACGTGATGCGTTAAGAACGTGGTGGTCCCGCGAGCACCAATTCTTCGGTCGATTTTGGGGCGTTGTACACCTTCGCCAGAAAGAAAAGTCCGGATTGGAGAAAGAGTGCGTCAACGAAGCGAAACCGTCTGCGACTCATGGGCAAGGACTTAGTAAGGCTGAGCCCGGATCGGTTGCTCGCAATTTTGAGTCGTCGTTAAGCGACTTGGTCAACTCGTTCGTCCCGTTGCAGCTGAATCTGGACGCACTGTGCAAGACATACAGCCGCCTTGATCTTGCATTTCCCAGGACCTATCCAACTATCAAATTAGTAGGCGTCTCAGATCCATGAAGTCGAAGACCAATACGGTGGTCTCGAGTCTGACTATAGAGCAGACGACGATTCCCATTACTGGAGCCCCGGCGTTGTGAGAGTTGAACGCGCTAAGCACCGCGTCATGAATGATGGGTGCTCGCGTCTCTGTGGCCGCTGCCTGCGAAATTTGGAGACTACTAGGCGAAAATGGTAACGTTCCTTCGGCATTTCAAGGACGAATAGGAAATTCTAAAGCTTTATGGGTCGTATCACATGACAGCGTCATGGACTCAGAGGATCCAATACGGATCGAGTTGGGCGAATCACAGCGTAAATTTCATCGACTCAAAGAAGACTACGGAGAGCAGAGCGCCGACAGGTTGGGAATGACTCTGGACGTTTTGGACTGGTCGAACCATCCCACTTTCTGGCAGCTCAGCATTTCGCTGCTTGCAATACTGTGGGATAGAGGCGTGCCTCGCTAGGTAGTAGTGTAGTTCGTCCGGGATCGTATCAGCTTCGAGAAGGACAGATTTCTAAATGTTGTGTCAGATCTAGTCCTTCTTGCCAAATGGGTATCGGAAATGTTTCCTGCTATTAAGCAACTTAACGGATATAAAGCCGCCTAGAGAAGCTCGCGAAGAGGTCGTACTAAAAGAATTATTCGGATGCTTTAAGCGGGTTATAAGCGGCTAGGCTCCTATTATTTATCTTAAATAATTAGCCGCGGTATTAAAAGCTAGCTAGATCGCGCGAAAATCGTTATACCGCGAAGGTATATAGTAGTATCTAGTAGTTATAGGAACTATACGAACTATAAACGCTTTTCGTAATAACTAAGATATATAATATTTTTAAGTAAGCTTAATAATACCTATAGTACGAGTACAAGCTCTATTAAGCTTAAAATAAGCGGTTAAAGAGTAGGCGAATCTAAAGTATACTACTATTAGTAGATACGAACTAAGTCGGTAGGCCGATAAATTCCTAAGCTATATATAGGTATAAAAAAGGAATTAGATACTATTATTAAGGCCGCTACGAACGTCTACTTAGATTCTATAGCTAAAGGCGCTAGGTAGGAGTTATAGATAAAATAGCTTAGAATTAACTAGTATATTATAGGGCTCTATAAGGGCGAGATAGTAGACTCTTATAAATACTCTACTATAGACGACTTAGCCGTACTTAAAGACCTCCGTAATATTAGTATTATAATACTTCGTAAAACGTAGTAATAGTACTAATATAGTCTATAATAGCGCTTAATAGATCCGTAGGTAGCTTATATTAGTAGTTTCTAGTATACTACTAATTTAGAACGAAAGAATAATACGTTTCGCCGCTAATTTTAGTAGGATATATTAGAGATATAACTCTTCTATTAGATATAGATACTTATATTTTTATAGAATAGATAGTAGAATAAGCTTTTTCTAAATAGCCTCGTAGCGCTAAAAAGGAAGGCTATAAGGTTAAAGTAGAGTATAAGGTAAACGTACGTAGGTAGCGACTAGTCCGCTAATAGTAGTAATTATAGAGGTAATAATAAAGATAGTAGTAATAAGAGTAAAGAAGATAGTAATAACGCTAGCGATAAAGAGAGTAGTAAGGATAACGGAGTTAAGGGAGAGTATACTTAACTAGAGGGAAACTATATAAGTTAGTATCTATACTATACGACGCGGTAATTATAGTATATATAACGATTTACTAACCTTTCGACGGTATTAGGCTAAGATAATAAGAATAGTAAGGATTAAAAGTACGAGCTACTTAAAGAGCCCGCTATTACTATTATAAAGTTACTAATTTAATAGTATCTTACTAGATCTCTATTCTAATTACTAATACTATCCTTTAGGATAATACTATCTATAGATAATAGGTCCTATACTTAAGAGGAGCTAGGCTTATTTAATAGTTATCTCTTAGCGCTAATTTATTACGGTTAGCTTTAGGTATTCCGCTAGACCTTTAAGATAGTAGATATACTAAATAGTAGTAATAGTAAATATAAGGAGTCTAATAATAGACTTAATAAGTAGCTTAACTTATAGATACAACGATATTTTTCTAATACTAAGAGTAAGCCGCTTTCGTATCTACTACTTTAGTAGCGGAGGCTCTTTAGGATCGCGCTTATAATAATAGTTAATCGGCCTATAGTATAGGATCTAGTAAAAACTACCGTTATATACTTCGGTATTTCTATTAGTATAAATAATATTCGCTATCTATATAAGTATACTCTTAACGTACTTAGAACTAGCTTTATAATAAACTTATATTTAGAGTAGATTATATTCCGAAGCTAACGCCGTTTTACCTAAGTAAGAACGATATAGAGCGTAAGATAGGCTAGCGGTTTAGTAAGTACGCTAGAAACTCGGTACTACTTAACGAGTATAAGTAGGTCCTTATAAAGTATATAGCTAACTCTACTTACCTTTATAGTCTCTATTTTAAAGGGTAGACTTAACGATAATAATCGCCTACTATTATTCTAGCGCCGTAGTAGTATTTAGCTTTATTAATAAATAGTATAGGAATTCCTATAAGAACTACTCGTCCTCGTTTACTTTAGTACTAGCCCTCCGATTAGCGCGCCTAAGCTACTTAGTTTAATATAGTATAATATAGAGTAGTTATAGTATATCTAACTATAGTACGGTAAAGTCCTAATCTATTTAGTAGAGTATAAGATAATAATAACGGCTAGAAAGAACGTTAATAATATTCGCTTTCTCTTAGATAAGCTAGGAGAGTTACTAGTTAATTACTTAGCTTATCCTATTAGAGTACTATAGTTAATAGCCTAATAGAAAGATATTAAGTCTACTATATCCCTATATCTATAGGTCGATACGAATAGAATAAGATAGTAACTAAAGTAGTTTACTATAATCCTTAAATTAGCGTATAGATAAGTAAGCGTACTCTAAATAGAAATAGCTATCTAGCGCTAAATAAGCTCCGCTATTATTAATATATACTTCGATAAGGTAGATCGAGAATACTATACTATTATATAGAATACTAACGTATTAAATAATAATATCGATAAAGATAGTATAGACTTACTAGTAGTAACGCTTATTTTAATATCGAATTACTCTCTCTATATATATTAGTAGGCCTATATAAACGTTAGCCCTTTTACTAACGTCTAGGATAGTAAACTTTAAAGAGCTATTAAGCCTTAAAAGCCTAAGTAGGTTTCTTTAGACTAAGTAGAAATAGAAAGAAGGCGCTAAGTATATAAGAGTATATTAGTAAGTAGAAGCGAGGCTTATTAGACGTAGCTATAGAAGAAGAGTTAGCTCGGAAGGTTTTAAATATTAGGTAATAGCGATATTAGCGCTATTAAACTACTATAGCTCTACTTAAGGAGGTATAGAGACTATATAAGAATAGTAAACTAAAGTAGAGATATTTAGAATAGGAATAGGCGATATAGCTCGTTACGAATTACGTTATTAAAGTACTTCTAGCTCTCGCTATAGGATTTAGTAAAAGCCTTCTATTTATACTAAGGAGTAGTCTCTTTAAAGTAAGAACTACTATTATCGTTATTCTACTCGTTCTACTCTAACTCGACTTACTAAGGTAGTATAGCGAGTTTAGTCTTAACCTAATAGTATAAAGTAGCGTATATACTATAGTAGAGATAGACGGAATATAGATATTATTATTTATAAGCGTTAAGGCCGTAGTAAAGTATCTATTCTATTAGTACGCCTATCGACTATATAATATAGGTAATCTTAATTACTTTATAATTAATAAGTATTATCTTATATAGACCTCTACGTATTACTATAGGTATATAATTTAGCTAAACGAGCTAAGGTAATTCTAAGGACTATTTATATATATATAATAGCGATACTACTACTACTACTACTAAAAAAGATTTTATTCTAGCGATATTATATTAGAAGTACTAGTATTGTTTAGGAATATACTAAAAGATTAAATCTTAAGTATATATTATAAATACGTAACTATAATAGTAAAAGCGCGACGCCTTAACTTTATAGACCCTATAAAACTATTATACTTTCGCTATATATACTATAGGTACGTATTACGATAATAATAACTAGCGCCTATAGTAGCTATATCGTAAATATTATACTATAATTATTATATAGGAACTAAGGATATCTACGATATACTTATATTTAACTTATATTATAATCTTACTAAAAGGTCTATAGCTATTTATATATATTAAGTTATCTTACCTATAATACCTATTACTACCTACTCTTTAAAGAAGTACTTACGTAAGACTACCTTATAGAATCGTAATACTTTAAATACCCTTAGAATAAGTACTACTAGTAGTATATAAGGTTTAGGCTATAGAGATAAAAGCTCGGCTCTATTAACTAATTACTATACTAGCGATAATAAAACTAAAGTAGACTTCTTTTATAGAGACTATAATAAGCTAGATAACTAGATTAACTAACTCTTACTCTACTTCGATTTAGAAAGAATTAGATCCTATAAAAAGAGATACCTTATTATAATAGCCTATCTTAAGGGAGAAGCGTAGTACTAAATACGTTTAAGGATTACGAACTTTATTATATATTTACGAGATAAGGATAGAATCTTTTCTAACTTTATTAAGTTAATAAAAGAAATAAAAACGATTTATAGATTTAGTAATAAAAAGAAGGTTACTATCTATATTATTTAGGATATTATATAGAGGACCTCTATATTCTAGTATATAACTAAGTTTAAGGAATACTCTAATAAGACTAAGTAGGATAATAATACTCTTTACGTTATATACTATAAGGGTCTTAAGGATAATATTAAGGATAAACTAGTATATACTAGAAAGAATAATATAAATAGCCTAAATACGCTTATTAAAGCTACGATTAATATCGATAATCGTCTCTATAAGAGAGCTATAGAAAAACGATATATAGTTTAAAACCGCGGACGAACTAGCTTTATTCTAACTAGCTACTCTAAGAAGAATAACCGTTACGACCTTAACGCTATAGAAATCGACGCTACTTAACGAGTACTTAAAAAAGAATTATTTAGGAAAGCTAGAGGTAAAGGAAAGCCTTAAAGTAAGAAAGACGAAAAAGCTATTAAGTACTATAACTATTATAAGGTTAGATATTATATACGTAACTACTATAAACTAAAGGTATAGCTATAGTAGTAGATTAACGTAATAATTAGATAGGAAAGAGAGTCTCTTAGTAATAAGACTTAGGATATAGCTATAACCTCGACGAATAGTTAAGGTAGGTATAATAATTTTATAAAGCCTTAGCTTATAGACTTAAATCTAATCTATAGACTAGACTTTTAGGTACGATACCTACCCTTTAGGTAGTATATAGAACTAAGTAAGAATTAATAGGTTAGCGACGACTTTACTAAGATAGAAGACGCTTACTACTCCTAATACTCTATAATAGATCTAGAGATAAAGGAGTATAAACGACTCGAATAGGTCGTATACTCTTAATACTTAAAAGATCGACTAGTAATAGAAATTAATATACTCGAACGAATAACGTTAGAAGAATAGCTTAAGGAGATTAAATATAAGCTAGATAACCTATATTAGTAGATATTACCTTAGAACTTATTAGAATAGAGTAGAGCCTTAGCTTAGATTATCTAAGCTAATTAGAGCGAGGATAGAAATTAGTTTAATACGCTCTAATTATAGCTTAGAGCTCTATTAGAACCTCTAATTACTATTAGAGAAATCTATAGAAACGCTTAATCGTACTAAATATCGATAGGATCTTCGCGTAAAATTTTCGCTTATAGGCGATAATATTACGACTATCTACCTTCCTCGAACGTTAATAACTATAAAGATACCTATTATACCGTACGCCGCTAGTAGTACTCGTATACTAATATATCTAAAGAAACTACGAGACGATTACTAGAGTAATTATAGTAATAGATCTATATACGGTCTATTTAATAGCGAATAAGATAAGGATAAATAAGACGAAGACGAATAAGACGAGGACGAATAATATAAGGACGAATAAGACGAGGACGAATAAGAAGAGGACGAATAAGCCGACGACGAATAAGCTAACGATAAAGAAGACGCTAACGACGAAGAAGATACTAACTAATAGGGTAAAATTCTAACTAAGAGGAGACGGTAGTCTAAGAGTATAAGGGTTAGATTTAAGAGTATCTTAGATATCGAATAAGACGTAACTACGAAAACGAGTTATAGTAAAGTAGTAAGTATAGAGATAATATAATTAATATCCTATAAACGAGTAGCTATAACTAAACTTATATAACCTATTAGGAGTTTTTTTCTATAACCTAGGAGTAAATAACGGCTACGTAGTACCCCGACCTACTTATCCTCTTACCTTCGTTAGAATACTACTAAGTCGCTACTAAATCTACTTACTAAGAGCCCTCTTATAGGTAGAAGTAGCCCTTCTTAAGAGATACCTAACCTACTCTCTTTACCGCCTCCGTAACTAACTCCGGGAATAGGTTATTCTAGCGATAACTATCTCTAAAGTCGTATATTAAGGTTAGGATAAGGTACGATACTACCCTTTAACCTCGACTCTTAAGATACTACTTTTAGTAGCTATCCTACTTTAGAGATAGATAACGTTATCAAGGTAGTAGGCCTATACCTATACCGTAATTCCTATAAGACTTAGTTTATAATATAGTATAAGGGTAGCGAGTAGTATAAATAGTCTATTTAGAGTAGTAAATAGGTAAAGAAGTTTATATAGAGTAGTAAGAAGTAGATACTAGCCTAAGTAATATTTAAGGAGGGCGCTAACCTATCTAGTAAGCCTAGGCTTATCTATAAGGTCTATAAAAGTATTATAGGGTATTTAGGCCTTAGTAGTAGGTTAGGTAATCTTAGTAAGTACCTTAGGTTAATAGAGTATAAAAAAGCGGCGAAGAAGTAGGTATTAACGCGAGAGATAGAGAAAGTATTATAGGTACGTTTATTTTAAAATATACTAGTAGACGATTATATTAGACGATTATATATAGCTGTTAATATTACGGTACCTAATATTAGAGAGGTAAACTAAACGATTATATAGATAATTATACCTAACGATTATAAGTAGTAATAAAACTAGGAGCGTTAAGGTAGATATATAGGCGAGAAAAACGAGAAGCTATTAGTAGATAACTTTTAGAAATACTAGACCGATATAATTATCGCCTATTCGTTACTACTTACGTTTTTTAAGAACTATAAAGTACGACGAAGCTACTAATATTTTACTAACGACTTAGTATTCCGCTCCGTAACCTTATAACGTAAAAGTATAATAGCGCGTACGATAGAGGTAAAGGATAAGATTTAATAGCTTCTTAAGGCGGCTAACCGGATTACTATTATAATAGACGGGTAGAGCGCTAAAGGTATTAAATACTCCTTTCTAGTAACGAAGACGTACTAGATTAATTAGAATTAAGTTTACTATAAAGAGCTTATCGACTTTCCTATACTCGCTAAGAGGTATACTAGTAAGGTATACGCTAAGTATATATAAGCTAACCTTTAGGATATAGGAGTATAGGAAAAGCTATTAGTAGTTACAACTAATAACGTAAGTAATAACGGGATAATAACGAGATCTATCCGTAAAGCCCTTCTTAAATTAGATACAAATATAGTAGTTAACGTTAAGATACTAATCGACCCTATACTAGAAATCTCCGTAACTAGGCTTAACGGCGATAACGAGAGAGTCGACGACGGTTTTAATTATAATACTATTAGCTATTTCCCTTATATATTATACGTCTTCTAATTATTAGTTAAAGATATATTTAGTATACTT